>APFE030325043.1:0-51246 GCA_000404065.3 Pinus taeda
TAGCCAGAGAGAGAGAAGAATGAAGCGATAACTCGAATGCCATGCCCCTCAAGATGAGTATATAAGGTCTTGGGCTTCCCTCGTCTTAGGTAAGAGGGGCTAATACATACATCGACTTACCTGGTCAATGAATCTAGCTTGGTAGGGTTACTATGTCTATCTTGGTAGGTTTGGTAGGTTTGGTTTGGTGGGCTATCTTGACATCTCGAACTACCACCTTGACATCTCGGACTACCTTGACATAGAGAATATAACATCAGAATATGGTGGTTGGGGCTTCGCGGGCTATACCAACAACTACCTCAGGTGCGAGGTACTACATACATTGCCAACGTTACCACACCTTGCTATTGACTGCGAAGGAAAGTCCGACAGTAAAAGAAATCTATCCAGTCCAGGTCAAGATGTGATAACGAGGAGAATAGCCCTTGAATTGTAATGCACCTTCCCAAACAACTAAATAAATATAGGCCAGGAGAATGCCCTTTAGGTTAGGATTCATTGTGTACGATTTGAGGGGACAGGAATCCAAGTTGACCCTAAAAAGAAGGATAGAGAATGCTCTATTAAGGCCCTAAACAGTGAAAGAAAGGCCCCTGTTTTCCCTTTTCTATAGAGTTGCCTCACCATTCTATATTGAGTCAAGGCCCATTCTACATTCTATAGGGGTCTAGTCCTTCCCGTTTCTGCAGGGCCCATTCTGCATCTGTCTACATTCCGCTGGTTCCCATTCCCTAACAACACCCACCCACATATTCTTATTTAAGGGGAGTGATCACTCAAGTGCTGTCCCTTCTTGAGCGAAGTCATACCACTTGTGTGGATAAGCCAGCCCACTAGTAAGATCCGGAGGTTATGGAATGATGGAAAGGAGAAGCTTAATAATTAATAAGGTGCGATCCGTCAAGTTTCTATTACCTAATTTCATAGTGGCCTGTTGCCAATCCTATAGAAAAGGGGAAGGTTTCTAGGTAGATGGGTTACATTAAAACAAAACAAACTTTGAGTCAGGTAAAGAGAGCTTCGAGGGAGGGGGGTAGGATGCAGATCGGAAGGACACAACCTCGGGATTAAACAGCGACTATCGTATAGAGATTGATTCTATTTGTAGGGATTCCATTCGTAGGGATATCCCATTAAAGGAGTTGAGGGGAAGAAAGAAAAGCAGTAGGCAAGCAAAGGAAGGGAGGAGAGAGCCATTGAACAAGCCCAACCAAGCCAAGCCCACCAGCGAGGTAACCTTGTCAAATATAGATTCTTTTCCTCTCTTTTGCGGTAGGCCGGCCGGCCATCAGTTGGTATTGAGCCATCGTGTACTGGTAAAGGCCATCCCGGTAAGAAGAAGTGGGCCATCCCAGACATACAAGAGAAGGCAATGTGCGGTGATGATCTAGTTTGCCTATATATTCGGCCTGCCTACATGACTAGCAGGAAATAGATTGATTCTCTGAGGACCAGTAGGGGCTCGACTATTAAGGAGAGGAAACATCGGGGCACTAAAAGTAGATTTTCTTCTTACTGAAGATTGGTACAAAGTCGCTTGTTCGCATCCCACACCAACCAAATAAGTAATATACGTAAGCACGCTCGACCAAAGCTACCTCTACCTCTAGGTAGGTAGGTAAGGTTGCTTGCTTGTAGGTTAGCTTTGGTACTGAAAGGGTAAGCTACTCAGGCAAGCAAGGATGGTAAGGGAATGGTAAGATAAGGGCAAAGCCGCTTATCTGCATCTTGAAAGGTTCTATCTTTCTAGGTAAGGCACTACCTAACTCACCTACTTGGCTGGATCTTTTTCTCCTAGCCCAGCTAGAAGGGAAAGAGCATTAGATTCTGATTTTAAGGAATGAAAGTATGGTATCTAAACAAACAGACACCAGTGCAACTTAGATAATGTAAATGGAATTTCTAGCTAGTTTCCTAGATAGAAAATTCACATTATATATGAGTCACTGGTTTCACTTTGTTGATCTCTTTTCCAGCCTGAGATTGTATCAGATCTGGTTCCTTACTTATCTTCCTATTGGTTTACTTCTGGTTTTGCACTCTTACCAGAGGAACAAAATCTACCTACACGCACTCTTACCTGACATGGGAATAAGGTTATTGGGCCAGAACTCTACTCTCGCCTACCCCATTGTGTGAAACATAAAGCAGTAGAACCCGAACCATGTTGTTTGAACTGTACCTCGTCCCCCCCATGCATGCTGTGGGGGAACTGAACCTCATGCATGGTGTGGGAAACACCAATTAGTAGAACCCACTGGACAAGCGGTGTGGGACTGATTATATATAGATCTCTTATGGTAAGCTAAGCTAAGGCAAGCAGCTACTGTTTCACCAATGGATCTCAAAGTTTTAGTTCTCATTTGGGAGAAAGAGCTAGCAGCTAGAGACCGAGTTGACCCAGTATAATAAACACCGTCTTTTCGATAGCCCCCGCCCTGACTTGCCATACACCCACTTTCCGTACTGAATTTCCCATAATAGAACGTCGCGCCGTTCATTATTTCTATATGTAATTACGCAACTACTTTGGGGTTTTCAAAGCTTAGCGATCGAATGAAAGTGATCGAATATGGAATGAATCGTTATTACATATATAACGGCATCCCACGTCGAAGGTTAGTAAGGCCGCTTTCTTCCTTGCCTTGCCGGTCGGATGTAAGTCACCTACTTGCCTAGTGCCTATAGATATAAGAGCCACACTAGGAGATGAGGGGTTACCAAGTTCTGCAACAGATGCCTCCCGCTGACTAAAGGTGATCTCATTGACCCAAAGGCAACTGATGAGGATTCTGGAAATAGGCCAAATTACCCATCTGCCAAGAGAGAGAGGCATACCCAACAACTACTGACACATCTTACAGGAGAGGCATTGATTCGAGTTGACTTGATTCACTTTCTTCATGCTCCCGAGAGAGGCGTTACAACTGGCCCATCACACGTACCCATCATTCACAAACATATATGTACCCATCTTTCAATATCTAACTCCCAATACGATTCATTCTCACGTACCCATCATTGCCCTAGCTTTAAGGAACCAATCCTCAATCCCCATTACGCCCACATCCCCCATTCCTTCATTACCTCATTCCTTCATTACCTCATTCCCGCACGCTTTCAGTTCAATCCGCATCCAAGCATACCCCTCTGTTTCATTCGTATTCAATCCGCATTCAGCATTCAAGTCACCTTCTATTATGGTGAAAGGCTGCATTCCTGGATGGATTAGGCTCAGAGTGTGTGGAAGTATGAATAGTGCTCCAGTGTTTTTCATGATGTGCCCCCTACTCTTCTTATTTGTAGTGCTATCCATCTAAGCCACCAGCCTTAGCCATTGATTCTACTAAAGTCGATTCTGTTGATCGAGACCGAGATGCTGTTCCAAGTCCATTACCTTATCCTCCAGCAGCACCAGCCTAGCTAGCAGCATAGGTAGAGATACCAACAGAGACAGGAGCAAGGGTGGACCAATTCATATGCGGGGGGGTAGCCGAGGGGACTTGTCCTCCCCACGAGGGTTCGGGGGGGGGACAACCCCCCCCTGCTGGGGGGTCCAGGGGCTAGCGGTCCCCTGGAGGGGGTTTCGAGGGAAGCACCCCCGAAGCTAAAAACAAATGTAAAATTGCCTTCTAAAAGTATAGTAATTTCTAGTCAATCTGGTTCATTCATTAGGCAGATGATCTAATGGTAGAACTTATGTTTAGTTTAGGGTTTTTTCCCTAGAAGGAAACCACTCTCTTTGTATGAGGGCATTATATTCGAGGCTGTGTAATAGCTGTGTGTTCTCCAAGCGAGAAACAGAAAGGTGAGACTGTGAGAGAAAACAGAGGATATTACAGCAGATCTGTTATAGGTTGTGTCTCTTCATTTTGCTGGATAATGGAAAGAAAGGACTGGTTGTTCAGGGTGGACATAAACCAAAGTAGGTGAACCACGTATATCTGTGTCTCTTTTGTTTGATGTGTTTTCTATGTTTATATTTCTGAAATATTCTATGTGTTCCATTGCTCCATAATATATAATTTTCTAACAAAATCCTTCAAGTCAAAGAGGCTCAGAGCATTTCTCTGACTTTTGGTGGGACCAGATCCTTGGCTTAATGACTTATGGACATCAAGTGTTAGAATCCCCTTCATAAAATTCATTTGCCTACATTACCCTAATAAAACCCTTTTTCCTAAGGTTAAACTTCATTTGCCTAGGAAAAGTAAACAACCTCATGTTAGATCCCTTTTCATTCAAAAAACCTACAAAAAGTAATTTATCCTAAATATGAAATGTATGTGAATAAAATGCACAAATTTTACATTTATGCTAAGGGTATGCTTACTCTACTCATTTCATATTAATTTCTAACTTAATTTTATAAATCCCCGATATACCTTTTCTTGTATGTTAATTAAATCACCTATAATAAAAATCCCAATCCTTAGTTTAATTATAAACTATAGTTGACCCCATACTTCATACGCCCGACAAAATTCGTTTAACTTACGAATTTTCTGTAATGTTGGGTTAATCCCATCATTAAACCCCACCTAATCAATTAATCCCCTCACTAGCTTCGAATTAATCCCAACCCGTTAAGGATTAAACCCCCCCTTCCCCACCTCGAAACCCATGTTGTTATGACCCGCCCACCTTCTCCACCCAACTACCATCTAATCATCGTCGCCACATCTAACGGTCCATATCCATATCAGACCTGCCCGATGCCTGACCTTTACCCACCCAATAAGGTGGTTTTCCCTATCCCCCTGACTGCTACGTGTCGAGCACTGGAGTAGATCGAGTGACCCCTCCTCAATATCGCCTCCTCTAAAAAATGATTCGATGGCTTGGGAAACCACTTCCCCGCTCAACCCGATAAACCACCCACTTTTCATTCATAAATTACCTGCCAGAAAATGATAGTTTCTCCATAAAAAGGATGAGAATCCATTTTTCACCTTTTTTTCTCATTTTCTTTGTGAACCTCTACGAACCAGTGTGATTCCTACAAATGCTGAATTCACCAATTGGACTCCAAATTCACTCATGAAGAAGCTACAGAGACCCTAATCAACATCTCATTCCATACCAAAGCCACTTGAACTTATGCAGTTGCCATGAACTCAAAATTTGAAGATAATTCACCCAATTCCAGGTATTTCACCATGAATTACCACTCACTCTTTCAAATTTGAAAAACATTCAGCCTATAAAGTGTTTTAATTAAGTAAAATTAATTAAAATTACTTCAAATTTGAAATTTTGTTGCCCAAACCCTTCTCAAAACTCCCAGTTTCCATCAAAACCTCTAAATACACCTCTGAATGTCAAAATCAAATTCAGAAGAACTCAATCATGGTTGCCCCTACTTCTGTGGATGTCAGACCTATCACAACTCCCCAGCTAGACCTAGACCAGCTTCGCCTAGTGGATAGGGATTTCCAAATCAGAGATACCACTGCATATGAGGTCTTGCTCAAACTTCATTGTTTGAGTAGGGATAGATATCTGAACCATTATGATGACATTGGTATTTGGGAATCCAATTTTTCCAAATACCAATTTCCCCAAGTACATGTTTTTCTTGAAATTTCCCATATGTGCCATGCTTGTTACATTCATAGCCAGAGAGCTATAATGTCCCCTAACCAAAAATTCCTATTTACCGTCATAGCTGAATAAATGAATGAGATGTTACAAGTCCAACCAAGTCCAAACCTAACCCCACTCTCAATTGGAGATTTGTTAGACTAGTACACCAAGTTGATTCCATTAAAACTGGCCCAGTTGTTCCAAACATTCATTGTAGAAGAGAAACACATTCCCAAAGATGTCCCTCCATATGTTTCTGCTATTTTCTCTGAAATGGGAAAGTATATTGTGACTATGATATCATGTATTTTTGGTTGCACCATTGATGAATTTGTCGGTGAGCTTATCTTGGTCTTCATGTTGATTTTCACCCCAAGAAAGCCTCCTGCTACTATATACAATCATGCCCAGTTCATAACTAATAGGATCCATCAACAATTCACCAGAATGCACAATGAGAGAGTATTTAAATACTCATCTGTAGTGTATGACATGTTTCTATATTACTTGTCATACATATTTCCCTTTACCCTCCAGAAGCTTGACACCAAAGGCCATCACAAGTCTGTCATATTTTAGACTCCATTATTCCATAAGTATTCATCACCCTACACTTATACACATTTCACTGATTCTATTTTCCATCCAATCATGACCATGCTGACAAGAAGTCCTCCACCTGGAATAAGTCAATATATTGAAAGAGTCCTCCTGTTGTCCAAGCAAAGTGAAGTGGGATATTAATACCTTTGCCAAAACCACACTGAGATAAAAATCTATGGGTGCCACTTCGCCCCATACAAACTCCCCAAATACCTCCCCATGAGGTTATTTTCTCTAGAATACTATAGGCAAATAATGAAATCTGATGAAGTCAATTTTGTATCAGCCAAGAAAAGAACCCAGTTTAAAGTCAAAACTCATTTAGGCCCTTTCATTTGCAATTCTAGAAAGCAGGGCAGGAGGCGGATCTGATTCTGCAATAGATGAAGTTCTAAAACAATTTTATGTGGATATATGACCGTGAAGGGTTTATGAATAGACTTAGACAAAAGGTCAAATTGGAACCTTACATTCGTCACCCAATACCAGAGATAGAAAGATATGCAAATCAATATGAGTGGTTGGAAAACACACTTATAAACGGGGATAGTACAAAGGTAGATGTTGAAAACACCTTGGTTGATCTAGAAAGACAGCTTGATGAAAACTGATTCCTGCATTTACCACAATAAGAAGAAACCATGAGTACCCCTATAGCTTTGCAGACTCCTTAGAATGAGGAAAGGAATCCCAAGAGGAATAGGGAGGGAGCCTCCAGTTCAGGCATGGACACATCCAATGGGCAGTGTAAAGGCAGCCAGAGTAAAAGACCAAGGCTCAATCCTATTTCAAAACAAGAAGACATAGAAGGTTCAATAGAAGTAACCAATATTGAGTTTGACCTGAGCAGGGGCACAACTCCATCTGGAGAAAGACAGGGGCCATCTACCTCACACACTCAAATTTGAGAAAGGCAGCTGAGTGTAGAAGTATCCTCATTCAGTAGGCCTGCTGATAATGATAAAGATATTAAGGATAGGTATAAAGAAATCAAAACAAGAAATGATAAATTAAAGGCGTTACTTATGCACATTATTTAAAGCTCACACCTACAAATCAAACTAGGTCAATGCCAGCCTTTGACATCAAGGAGGGAAAGATGCAAATTTCCTTCATAAAACCAACTGTAAAATAGCCAAGGACATTAGCAAATTATTAAAAGATTGATTTTGAGGTATTGGCAAGGGATATTCATCCCATGGACCAGATTGAATTCCACAAATAAGCTGGCGAAATGATTTACTCCACCGTAACTGGAAAATCCATAGCTTCCCATCAACTAAAAAATTAATTGAACAATATCTCAACTCAATATCAGTTAGAGAAGGCATCCTCACAGGCAAAAGACACCAGAATTAAGTCTCTGCAAGACTTAGTGATTGAATTGGGACATGATCCCAAAGACATCAAAGCCACTGAGCAACTAATAAAAAAGAAGAATCATGACATTACAACACTTAAAAATTAGTTGTAGATACCTCAGCTGCAGCATCCCCAGACATAAGAAGTCTTGGAAAACTGAGCCATGCATGAAGAGTTGATGGACTTAGTCCTCAAACTAAATGGTCAGTTGAGGGAGATAGAGAAGGAATTAGACAATTTAGTTCAACTAAAACAAAGTGATATTGCCACTACATCTGTAAATTTCATCCCAACAGTCTCAACGATTAGCCCTTCTACATTAGTAGCCTCATTGGCTCCCACAGCTCTTATGGCCACAACAGAACAGGTTTCAAAATAGTCCACATCAGCAACAGGTGCATCAGATGAAGCAGCAAAATTGGTTAGAGCTATGGAGGAAATGTCCATACAGGCTACATAAATGAATAAGCTGAAAGAAAAGGTTACAAGCTTGGAAACTGATTAGAAACTTTGCCAAAATTATGCACAAGGAAGAAGTGCAGAAAGCTGCCAGAATGAGTGAAATATTAAAGACCATTGAGAAGGACCGAACACTAATGTTGCGGGATTTTATCCCCTAAGGCTCTTGGGTGGAACGTTAGCAGACTGAAAGTTGTCTAAATCAAGAAACATGCACACACACAACCATTATGCTGGAAAAATCTATTTCTAAGGTGAGAAGGATGTACCTCAGGTCCTACGTTTGGGTAGTTCCTCAAGGGTCCAAACCCTTCTTCACATCCCTTCCGCTCCTTTGCCCTGCAAAACCAACAATTCCAAAGAATGTAGCAGTATATGGACAAAGATTTATATAAAAATCATCTTTGTTCTATACAATAAAGGAGTTAGTTATAAAATTTTAGACATCCATTCATACATGAAATTCAAATAGGAAAATCATTAACATAAAGAAAGAAGCATATCGGGAACAAGACATATTTCTTTATTAGACAAATAGAATAGTACAAAAAAGAGCAGTATCACCTGAACCACTTCTGCAGGCTCAAAGCTCAGCCTCCTTCTGGATCCGTCCCACCTCAAGCCTCTAGTAGGTCTCCTTCCAATACTCACTCCAAAATGTCATAACTAAGGCATGAACATCAAATCATAAGGAAGCAAGGGTTTCCTGTACAAAATGGGGGAAGTACAGAAGGCACAAGGGTCTTCTGACCTAATCAGGGGGAAATCTCAGTATAATAACATTTCTCTATATTCTCTCCTCCCTTAGGCCTCCCTTTTGGTGTCTTTTTATACCAATTCCCAAGTAGTTTTTTAGTTAGGAATTGGTTGGGGACAGTTGAGGCCACGGGCACTAACAGGTGATCAATAGGTAAAACCTGCGATCTCCGCCCGAAAATAAGGAGTTTTACATTTTTTTAAGTGTTTTAATACATATACGTGGGTTGGGTATATATGAAAACCCGCGTACACATGCATTTAACTCATGGCAATGTCGCGTACAGGGAATAAAACACTTTTTTTTAGATTTTGGACCATGTCTGGAAGGAGGGGTTGCCCTAGGCCATGAGTGCAGCATCACAAACCATAATAGTGAGATTTGGAGCTATAACACTTGAGAAGGACCGAACAGTAAAAGAACCCCTTGGACAAGATAAGGAACTGTTATGGGCCAATATCATTGACTCTATCAATGATATTTGGCCATCTATTCAGGTTATTTTTGAGCAGACAGATCTAATAAAGATGGATAAAAAAGCCATCCAAAAGGTAAAAGAAGAATTAGAAGAGATGCCCGAAGATGCCACCAGAATCATCCAATTACTTAATAGTAAAAAAAAAGTGTGAGCTTCAGGAATTGGATATAGAGGATAGAACAGAAATAATTTTGGAGGTAAGGAAGGTCATTTCCAAGAGAAACTTGATGTTAAACTTGGCAGATAAATGCAACAATATGCAGGCAGTCGTTGATATAATTATGGCTAAGTTTCAAATTTTGAGAGAGAAAGGGATACCTAATCCCTTAGCCATAAATGACATGCTCATGACACAACAGGATTACAATAGCAAACTCAGAGAGCCAGAAAAAGACCAAGTGAACACATCTTCAATGAAGGCATTGCCAATAGGCAAAGTACTATACTAGACGTTTTAAAAAATGTTTTACTTCCAGCATGAGGTAAAACACTTGTTTCTTAATAAGCCTACTTATTCCAACTACACTGAGGCAGAAGAAACATATAGAAGGATGTTAAAGATCCAATTACCTAATGCTGATAGATGGGAAAAATTGACTAATTTATTGTAAGGAAAATGCAATAAAAAGGTAAAATAAAACAGACAAATGAAAAGATGAAGACAAGTCCGTAGGGTCAAAGAGTATCAGTGTCAATGAGTATCATATGAAAGGCAAAGGTAAGTGAAGATTCCAACATAAAATATCACACAACAAAGAAAAATAATGTCTAAAACTAAACCATAAAAGCCAAAACTACCATAATAAAAGGGACACCATGAAACAATTCAATAGTTGACTTTATCTTCTTGCAAGAGGATATTTTTATTTCCTAGATTAGATATCAAATCAGTTTGAGCTATTTTGTAATAATTTTTGTATAAATACTTCACAATTCGAAGTATGTAGTGTGGATTCTTAGACATTTCTATAGAATTTTGATCAAAAAGACTGTAAAGATATTATATCATTGATTTAGCCAGCAAGTTGGATTGATAAATAAAGATTAGATATTTCCAAGGATTCATGTGTTGAGCAAAGTGCAAACAAGTATTTTCTTCTTTTATCGTTATCTTTCTTAAAATTTTCCACAATATTTAATGTATTTCTGAATATAAATGCTATAACTGGAACAATATGTGAGAATTTTTTTAATTACACTCTATTTCAACAGTTACGCATATAAATGTTTTCAACTAATATCTAAGTTAAGGAATTCTTAATTGCTCCTTAGTTTAGGTTGTTTCTTGCTAATGCAGATCAAAGGATTCTTAATTTCCCTTTGCTTTTGATTACCCACTATTCCTCATTCATATATCGATATGAGAACCCTTAATTTCTCTCTCACCCTGATTAAAATCATTTCACCCCCTGTTTCAAAGACCTACACTTTACTCTGCTAGCTTGCCCTTTGAAGATTCCCTTTAGTGAGTTGATCTAGTTCTGTTGCCCTTCTTTTGACTCCATAGCCCAATTGTCTAAGGACATCATTCTATCTATGTGTTTCAAGGATCCCATCACTCAATCTTGAATACAAATAAAAAACCCCCAGAACATTCATAACCAGCATGAAATCCCAGCAAATAAGCTAAATCATATATAGGGAGCCCTCTTTGAGAATAGGTTGGCTAGATCCTATGCTCCACAGTTGGTTTGTGGTTACCTCGGTCATTTTCTTTCTTCTAATAACTTCTAGAGAAATTTCTGAGTGATAACATAGTGGCGACCATACTAGGGACCAACGAATCTTCAGTCCTAATAAAGCTTTAAGAAAATTCTAAATCTACATTGTGAGCCTCTTAAAGTGATTTGTTAGAAGTTATTTTGAAAAAATCTCACAAAAAGAATTTAAAAAGTTTAAATTTCGGCTACTAGGAAGACTCAGTTTACTAGGGCTAATCTAGATCCAAGCCCTACCCCAGTAGTTGATATTCCCAACCTAATTTCAAGAAAATCTAAAAAAGAACAAATTTCGGTTAGCCAAATACCATTAGTTAATGTTAATTCATGTCCTGATAAGTGGTTATTTTTAGAAGAACTCCCCTTTGATGCACCATTTGATCTTTCATTATTTAGAGCAAAATCTGAAAATGTAATCAATGAAACTGTTCTAGATCTTGATTTTATTGCAGACCTTGAAATTCAACAGGCCAACAAATCAGTTGATGAATACATTCTGAAATCTCTACAATCATCCATTAATACTGCCACGACCCTTGAGCTTTTCGAACAATTGTCCATTACTTTGAGTTGACCATTGTTCCCTTCAACTTCAATAGTAATACCTTCTAAAGTCCATTGTTCACCACCATTTATACCTACACTCCCTCACTAACCTATTGTTACTCATTCATCATCTACTAGCCCTAGTTCTTTGTCCATTGTTGCATCATCTCCAATTACCTCAACCCAACATCTTAACCTCTCCCAACTTACAGCAATGGAAAACAGATATTCTCCTCTTGTTTTGCCTACCCAACTTCATGCTAGGCCTGCAGATTATCAGAGTAAGATTTTCCTATTTGATGCTACTAGTCATTACACTTCCAAGAAGCATGTAAACAAGATGTTTGACCTTTTTGAACTACATGAAATAGATGAAGCAGATGTGCAGATCAGACTCTCTACCCAAACTTTGACTAGTGATGTCAAGAAGTGTTTCAAAGCCGTTCTTACCAACCATATCACAAACCCAGCAAATTTTCAAAGATTATTTATTGATAGGTTGGAAAAGAAAAAGAATCCCTTACAAAGCCTTTCAAAATATGAGAATATTAGAAGAGGGTCTAATGAAATTGTTCAAGATTGCTGCACTAGATTCAATAATATATATAATGCAAGCCCAGTTAACCTTAGACCCCCAGCTGACATAGCATTAATAAAGTTCCTTGATGGTTTTGACATAGATATGGCATACCAACTTAGGGAAAGAAACCCCCCAACATTAGAAGAAATGTAAGGTGTAGTAGTTAGCGTAGAAGGTAATTTGTTAGCTAAAAGGGATAGAGTTGGAAATGGAAGGAGAGGAATTACTAAGGATGAAACTTCAGCATCTGACATTAAAATAGATACTTTAGCCAAAAGTATGGAAATACTAATGGATAGAATAGATAACATGGAAAGGAAACCTCAAAGGATAACCAACAAGCACCTCCAATTAGAAACCCAAACTTTTGGAAAAACCAAAACATTGGAAAAAATGGATCAGATCAGAACAGTAGGCTTCCTTTTCAAGAAAATCATCCAGAGACATCCCATCCAAAAGATGTAGAACAAGATACACAAATTAACTTAATGGGAATAAATGATAAGGACATTGTTTTTCTAACCCAAGATGAGTAGGAATTGTATATGCTGCAACAACTACAATTACTGTTTGGGGAATCATTTGATTACAAACAAGGATATGATTCTGCCATCTTTGAATTTCATAAATAGCATAACCTAAGAAGAAAAAAGAATACTGATGTCCCTAACCAAACTAAGAAAACAATACAAAATCAACCCAAGAAAATAAAAGAAGCCCCTGTTTCAAAAATCCTCCAAATTCTCCCTAGGGAAAACCCAAAACCTTCTAGCCCCACAATTATAGACATAACCTCTGATCAACCTTCTGCTAATCACCATCCACTTTAATTCCACCTAAGGAACCAGTGGACAAAGTTGAAAATATCATATTTGAAAATCCACATAAGGAGGTCCCCAATAAAGGAAAAGAAGACAATCCTACTCAAATCCCTGCTACAAAAATTCAAAACCTTCAAACAGAAAAGGCCTCTTTTCCATTCAATTTGGAAACAGAGATAGCAAAGCTAAAGATTTCAGTTCCTTTAATAGAACTAATCAAGAATGAAACTTATAAATCACAGATAACCTAGACCTTAAACATTGCTGAAAATGAGGATTTAGTAAACTTATTTGATGAACAACCAGAACTCATATTTGGTCCAAATGTTAATGGAAAACCATTAGAGGAGGAGTTCCACCTTTTCACATTAGCCTTAGTATCCACGAAAAAATTCTACACAATGCAATGTTGGATTCTGGGGCCTCTCACAACTTAATGCCAAAATCAGTGATGGAGAAATTAAACCTAAACATTACAAGGCCTTAGAAAGACTTATTCTCATTTGACAATAGTCAGGTAAAGTGTCCAGCATTTGTTAAAAGCCTGTGTGTCACTTTAGTCCAGTATCTGGCCAAAAGCATCCTTATGGATATTGTAGTTGCTGACATCCCCACAAAGTATGGCATGATGTTATCCAGATCATGTGGAGCCAAAATTCAGGGATCATTACAACTAGATATGTCATATGTAATAATCTTTGTTTCTGGACAACCTAAGAAATTATATCAAGAAACCTTAATGAAATATATGGTAAGTAGCCAAGATCGGCCTCAAAACTTTCCCATATAATCCATACACTCAGGTATCGATTCTTTTATCCTATGTAATGTTGATCAAACACAAGAAAAAAATTTAGACAGTACCAATATAAAGCCAAAAGAAATTGCAGTTTCTACACAAAATGAAACAAACCAAACTACAGAACTATTCAATGAACAACACGATCAAATTGCTATAAATGATGAAAAGTTTGTTGCACCAGATAGTGTAAATATAGATCATGAGATGTTATGGCATTTAGAATTTGATGGATCAGTCAATAGGTTAGGAGTAGGAGCAGGCGTGTGGATATATAATTTGGAAAATTATTACTTAGAAGGCCACATATATAGATTTAATTTTAAATGTACTAATAATATGGCCAAGTATGAAGTATTAATTTAGGTCTTAATTTAGTTAGGAATATAGGAGCTAAAAGAGTTTCTATCATGGGAGACTCTGAACTGATTGTAAAACAGATTGTTGGTGTATATATGACAAAGGACCCTAGATTGAGTTGTTATAGGGGAACTATCGTAGAAATACTTAACAATTTCCTAGAAAGAAGGCTTACAATAATTCCTAGAAAACATAACATGCAAGCCCATAGTTTAGCAATGTTTGCCAGCATCTGCAAATTACCCGTCCATCCCAACCATCAGTACACTATTGAAGTTAGCCATAGACTTACAATTCTAGATAATTTGAAGAACTGACAAATATTTTCTGATGATAAATAGATAAATAACTTTTTAATTTCAGAAGAAGAGTTTACTAATAACAATATAGATATTGTTACATCAATAGATCTTGACACTAAAGATGGGATAGAAATAAATGAAATAGAAGGTGATGAAATATATAGACTCAACCCAACTAAATTTACCAAAGTAGATGTAGATAACTTAGAGAAAATTGAGATTGATTAAATAATCAGTGAAGAAACCAAAGTAATTAATCTCAAGGATAAGTCCTTACCAAAGGGATTAACCCCTCTGGAAGATTTATTTGATTCAAATGATGTTCCTAGGAAACCTAAAATGGAACCTTAAAGGTCTAATGTAGAGGAATGTAAGATGGGCACTGATGAAAATCCTAAATTGGTCAAACTTTCAAAATCATTACCCCCAACTAAAAAAATGAAATACATTGAGTTGTTGAAAGAATTTCAAGATGTCTTTGCCTGGAGTTATTAGGACCTCAAATCCTATGACACCAACATCATCCAGCACACAATTCCTATTAAAGAAAATCAAAAGCCCTTCAAACAAAAAATTAGAAGGATTAATCCTGTCTTATTACCTGCAAATGAAAAATAAATTTAGAGCATGTATGATGCAAAATAATTACACCAATCGGATTTTCTGATTGGGTCTCAAACTTGGTGCCAACTAGAAACCCTATGTGGATCTCATAAACCTCAAAAATGTGTCACTAAAAGACAATTACCCTCTCCCCAAAATGGACGACATTTTACAGAGAGTAGTTGGATCAACTAGAATCTCATTGTTAAATGGGTTATCTGGTTACAAATAAATCTTGATTCATCCAGATGACCAACCGAAAACTACCTTTACTACTCCTCGGGGAACATTTATGTATGTGGAAATGCCTTTTGGGCTAATGAATGCAGGAGGCACATTCCAGAGGGCTATGGATATAACCTTTGCAAAAGAAATTCATGATTTCCTTGTGATATATTTAGATGATATTATTGTATTTTCCAAATCTTAAAATCAACATTTGGATCATCTAAGGCGTGTTTTTATTAAATGCAAGAAATTTGGAATCTCCTTAAACCCCAAAAATACCTTATTTGGGTAAGAAGAAGGAAAGTTGTTAGGTCACATAATTTCAAAAGATGGTATAAGAATAGACCTTGCTAGAATAGAAGTCATCCTGCAAATAAAACACCCTAGAAACATTAAAGAGTTACAAGCTTTGTTAGGAAAAATTAATTTTCTTAGGAGATTTATATTTAATATGGCAGAGTTAATTAGATCACTAAACAACATCTTGAGAAAGGACTCCGCCATAAAATGGACTATTGAGGCTAATAAATCCTTTGAAGACATTAATCTAGCCTTGACTAAAACACTTGTGTTAATGAGTCCTAAATTTGACAGAGATTTCATGTTGTTTTCCTTTACTTCTGAGTGCATAATTGCTATAGTTCTATTGTAGAAAAATGACGAGGGATATGAACAACCCATTAATTTCATAAAAAAAGCCCTGAGAGATGCCACCTTGAAATATAATATAATGGAAAAACAAGCCTTTGCTTTAGTCAAAGCCAATAAGGACTTTAGGGTATACATATTATATTCTCATATAATAGCCTACATTCCTAATTCAGTAGATAAAGACATCCTAACTCAGGATGGTCTTGATGGAAAGAGGGGAAAGTGGATTGTTACTATTTTAGAGTATGATATAGAAATCAAACCTACTGAGTTAATCAAGGGCCAATTTTTAGCCAAACCCATGGTTGAATCAAACTGTCAGGACTTGGATATAAAATTTCTTGCAGTAATAGAAGTAATAGATAATTAAGAGGAGATGGTGACTCCACTAATCAGCCAAGCCTTTATTGAATCACCTTGGTATACTGATATAATTTATGTTTTACTGATTTACAAGCTCCTCTTGAATTATCTAGGACTAAATGCAGGTTTTTGAAGATGAAATCCTTGAAATTTTGTATATTAGACAATGCTCTATTTTGGAGAGATCATGAAGGTATTATTCTCAAATTTTTATTAAAAGATGAGGTTGACAAGATTTTGCAAGAGTTTCATGCAAGTGACTATGGAGGACACCTTTACTAGAATACCACTACAGATAAAATCCTTAGAGCTGGTTTCTACTAACCTACCTTGTTTGTTGATGTCAAAAAATATTGACCTCCTATCAAATATGCCAAATTTTTCAGGGGAACAAAAATCTCTTACCTTTACCCCTCAAGCCAGTCTTTGCAAAAATACTTTTTCAACAATGGGGTTTTGATTTCATTGGTGAAATTCACCCACCCTCCTCTGCCCAGCACAAAGGGATCCTCACAGCCACAGACTACTTCACAAAATGGATAGAGGCCATACCTTCAAGGAAAGCCACAAATATTGTTATCATAACCTTCCTTAAAACCAATATTTTATCAAGATTTGGATGTCCAACTAAGCTCATTAGTGATAATATAGTAGCCTTTAAATCCAAAAGAATGATAGATTTCTGCAATAAATACCATATCACCCTTGGTCATTCCACAACTTATTACCCTCAAGGTAATGGACTGGTAGAATCACCGAACAAAATCCTAGTAAACATCATCAAATAGTTACTAGAGGACAATAAAAAAACTTGGAATAAAAAGCTAGTCAATGCCTTATGGGTAGATAGATTTACTACTAAGAAATCAATTGGTACTTCTCGCTATCAACTAGTTTATGGGCTAGAAGCTATCTTTCCATCCTCTTTGGGGGTACCAGTAATAAAGATACTTTAAGAATTGCAAGTTGAACCAAATAGTATCCAAAGAAGAATCAACCAAACTATTCATCTACAACAAACCAGAGAAGAGGTCTATGTCAGGTCTCAAGTTGTGCAGGAAAAGATTAAAAAGATTTTTGATAAGAGAACTAAGGCTGAAGATTTCTACATTGGTGACAAAGTTCTTAAGTGGGATTCAAGGAGGGAATACAAAGGAAAACATGGGAAATTTTATTTCCTATGGAAAGGTCCCTATGTCATTTATGCTTATAGAGACAATAATGCTTTCTTCTTGAGAGAAATTAACAGTACAGATGTAGAAGGTGGGATAATGAATGGTTGACTGCTAAAACATTACTTTGAACCAAGTTACTAATTCTCATTTCCCCTTTGTACATACATTATTTACAAAGTCTAGTTTGGATTGGATGGTGATATTTGAAGTTGAAGCCTGAAGAAAAGGCCCTAAGATTTTAAAGATTTACTATCATAATTATCAATAATGCAAATTCACAGAAGGACAGTTTGCAAGGTAACATCAACAACAACTCAAAGTCTATTGATCTTTAGAGTTCTTGAAATTTCACTAGAAAATGCCATCCCCAAGTGGAGCCACTGTTAGGTTACTATACCAATAGGAGTCATAATTTTGAATGACTAAGATTAAGCCTTGTAATATTATACATACCTTTGCTTTCTGCAAATGTTTTCCATATTAAAAATTAAAAATGTAAAGAGGCTATGTCCTAAAAGAAATATCAAAGGACATAAAGAATAAGAGAAGGTCAAAAAATGAAAATATATGAACCCCAAAAACAAAAAAAATATATCATGAAAGTATGCAAGTTTAAATGGCACTACTATTTAGTTTTATGCATAATAATGATTGTGTGCAGCTTGTTGTTCATGCCACAATCCATTGTAATCAAATTGTTTAATCTTGATTATATCATGCTTTGAATTTTATGTTTATAGTTAGAAAATAAAATTTGACCAAACAGTTTAATCTTCACAGATCATTAGATAGGTAGAGAAAATAAAAGGAACTCATCAGTTTTATCTGAGCCCTTGGATGATATAAGGTTAGAAGTAGATAGTTTGTTTTATAAAAGAAAAGGTAGGATAAGTGTTTTCTAGCATAAATGAACCCAAATAAATGAAGAAAAAATGGTAGGGTAACTAATGGGTAACTAGAAGAAAGGTCGCTGAAGTATAAAGTTGATTGTATCAAAACACATGCATCATGCTTAGACACATATTTCTATATGTATGATCAATTATGGAAGCAAAAACAAAGGTTTGCAAGTTAATATGATTAACTCCCCCTCATTCATTTTTCCCCTTACATACTAATTTCCTATCCACAAGTATGTTCAAGTACTTTAAATCCTTCAAGTCAAAGAGGCTTCGAGCATTTCTCTCACTTTTGGTATGACCGGACCCTCGGCTTAATGACTTATGGACATCAAATGTTAGAATCCGCTTCATAAAATTCATTTGCCTACATTACCCTAATAAAACCCCTTTTCCTAAGGTTAGAATTCATTTGCCTAGGAAAAGTAAACAAACCCCATGTTAAATCCCTTTTCATTCGAAAAACCCATAAAAAGTGTTTTATCCTAAGTATGAAATGTATATGAATAAAATGTGTAAATTTTACATTTATGCTAAGGGTATGCTTACTCCATTCATTTCATATTAATTTCTAACTTAATTATATAAATCCATGATATACCTATTCTCGTATATTAATTAAATCCCCTATAATAAAAATCTCAAGCCTTAGTTTAATTATAAACTAAATTTGACCCCCTACTTCATACCCTCGACAAAATTCACTTAACTTACCAATTTTCTATAATGTTGGGTTAATACCATCATTAAACCCTACCCGATCAATTAATCCGCTCATTAGCTTTGAATTAATCCCAAACCACCAAGGATTTAAACCCTGGGCCCCCACAAAACCCATTTTGTTATCACCCACGCACCTTCTCCACCCAACTACCATCTGATCATCGTCGCCCGCATCTAATAGTCCATATCCATATCGGATCTGCCCAACACCTGACCTTTACTCACCTGATAAGGTGGTTTTCCGTGTGCCCCTGACTGCTATGTGTCAAGCACTGGAGTAGATCGAGTGACCCCTTCTCAATACTGCCTCCTCTACAAAAGCGGTGTGATGGCTTGGGAAACCACCTTCGCGCTCAACCAAATAAATCGCCCACTGCTCATTCATAAATTACCTACCAAAAAATGATCATTGCTCGATAAAAAGGTCGGGAAGCCCTTTTTTGCCTTTCTTGCTTGTTTTCTTTGTGAACCTCTGCGAATGAGTGTGATTCTTGCAAATGCTGAATTCACCAATTGGACTCCAAATTCACTCTTGAAGAAGTTTCAGAGACCCCAATCAACTTCTCATTTCATCACTGATCCATTCAAACTTCTGTAGCTACTGTGAACTCAAATTTTGAAGATAAATCACCTAATTCCTGGTATTTTACCATGAATTACCCCTCACCCTTCCAAATTTGAAAAATGTTCAGCCTGTAAAGTGTTTTAATTAAGTAAAATTAATTAAAATTACTTCAAATTTGAAAGTATGTTGCTTAAACCCTTCTTAAAGCTTCCAGTTTCTGTCAAAACCTATGAATACAGCTGTCAAAGTCAAATTCAAAACCACAAGAACTGAATTTTGGCTGCCCTTGTTGCCATGGACGTCAGACCTATCACAGCTCCCCATATGGACATAGACCACCTTCCCCTGGTAGACAGGGATTTCCAAATCAGAGATACCAGTGCATATGAGGTCTTTCTCGAACTTCATTGTTTGAGTAGGGACAAATATATGAACCATTCTGATGAAATTGGTCTTTGGGAATCCAATCTTCCCAAATACCAATTTCCCCAGGTACATATTTTTCCTAAAATTGTCTATATGTGCCACGCTTGTTACATTTTCAACTAGAGAGCTATAATGTCCCCTAACCAAAAAGTCTTGTTTACCATCACCGCTGAACCAATCGAGGAGATGTTACAAGTCCAACCAGGTCCAAACATAACTCCACTCTTAATTGGCGATTTGTTAGACCAGTATATGAAGTTGAGTCCATCAAAACTAGCCCAAGTGTTCCAATTTTCATTGTAGAAGAGAAACACATTCTCAAATATGCCCCTCCATATGTTTCTGCTATTTTCTATGAAAGGGGTGTAGGTTTTAACCCTATCCATAAATTACCTGCGTACGAATTCTAAAACACAAAAAATAAACAATGTGAGAGCATAAAACATAAAACATAAAACACATATACACAGAGATTTTCCCCTGGATCCCAAAACCGGGACTACCAACTTTATTTCTCGTTTTTATATTCCTTTGAATGTTATAATACATATTTATACATGCCAGATCATCCAATACCATGGACCGAAAAACCATCGCATCCAAAACCATGGACTAAAAACCATTGTGTCCAAAAAACATCCGTGAAAATCATGCACGAAACCATAGGTGGGTCTGCCCAACCTAACATATGTTCCAAAACCAAAATTTTCTAGGGTGCTACCTCGAACCCCATAAAGTGGGTTTATCGGTACCCATCAAACACCTTGTGACATTTCGCTATGCAACAAACGGGTGGCTACGCCCCCTTCTAACCCCCAGTTAACTACGTGGGCTAATCGTGGAAAGAATATAACACAACCCAACATTCTCCCACTTGTTGTTTTCTTTACATAGGGGGATACATCAGAGATTAGTCATTTATCCAACCCTACAACAGCCATTATTTCTCTACACCAAGAGAACTTCTCAGAGCTCACAAATTTTTCCAATGCATCTGCAGTATTCTTCAAAGTGTGTACCTTTACCAGCAACACCTTTTTGTCTTCTATCATATCCCCCACAAAGTGATACTGAACATCAATGTGCTTTGTCTTTGAATGATATGCAGGGTCCTTTGCCAAGAAAATTGCACTTTGGCTATCAAAGTCTATCCTTATAGCTTCCTGTACTAAACCCATACTTGAACACAATCTCTACAACCAAACTACTTCCTTGCTTGCATGAATCGCTGCCATGTATTCTGTCTCTGTAGTTGATAGTGCCACTACAAATATTTTCTTACTCATCCAACTGACTGCATCTCTAAATAGGTTAAACACATACCCACATGTATATATTCTCTGATCTAGATCTCCAGCGCAGTATGCATCAACAAAGCCACGAATATCCAACACTTTGTCCAATATTGGCCTTCCTTGGTAGCAAAAACCATAATCATTAGTGCCACGCAAATACCTAAAAACCCTCTTCAATGTTGTCTAATGCTCCTTCCCTAGTTTTGACATAAACCAACTCAATACTCCCACTGCATGTGCAATTTTTGGTCTAGTATGGACCATTGCATACATCAGGCTACCGACTGCACTTGCATATGGAACACGGGATATGTCCTCTTCCTCTTCTTTTGTCTTGGGACACTATTCAAGAGATAACCTCACACCTATATGAATAGGAACCTTCACTGGTTTACTATCCTGAATATTAATCCTCTGCAGTATCGTCCCGACATACTTCCTCTAGTTCAACTAGAGCTTCCTCTTTGCATGATCTATTTTAATTTCCATGCCCAAAATATAGTTTCCAACACCAAGATCTTTCATGTCGAATTTGGAGAACAATTGGGTGTTCAAAACCTGGATAATTTCTTTGCCATTTCCAACTAGCAACATATCATCCACATATAGGACCAGATAAATAACACAGTCACCAATTAATTTAAAATACACATAGTGATCTTCTTTGCTTTTGGTGAAGCCAAGTCCCCGTATAAATGTATCAAATTTCTGATACCACATCCTTGGTTACTGTTTTAACCCATACAGAGACTTCTTTAACTTGCATACCAATTCTTTCTCACCCTTCACCGCAAAGCCTTCAAGTAGCTTCATGTATATCTCCTCTACCAGATCCCCATGAAGAAATGATGTCCTCACATCCATCTGTTCTACCTCAAAATAAAAAATAGTAGCAATAAATAAAAGTACTCTAATAGAAGTTACCTTGGAATCAGGAGAAAAAATATCACCAAAATCAATTCCCGACACCTGGGAATAACCTTCTACTTCCAACCGACCTTTGTATTTATCCACCTTTCCTACTGCATTCTTCTTCTTCTTGAACACCCATTTGCTGCCAATGGATTTCCCTCCATCTGGAAACTCCACTAGATCCAAAGCCTGATTTTTGTGCAAAGATGCCATTTCATCAACCATGGTCTCTTTCCAGTGTTTTCCTTCCTCTGAATCTACTACTTCTTTCACATTTCTGGGATCATCATATTCTGATTCCTCCTCTGTTGTGGTGTCTAACTCTTCCTCCATTAGCTCAAACTCTATCTTCTCAGGTTCCTTTGGTTGAACTTCATCTTTAATAACATCTTTGACCTCCCTCAACACCACATCTCAGTTGTACACACCCTTCCTTGTTACTAGGTTCCAAAGCTTATAACCATTTAAACCATCCTTATACCCAATAAATATGCAATTTTCAGATTTACTATCCAACTTGGTTCGTTTCTGATTTGGAACATGTACATATGCATCACATCTCAATACCCTGAGATGTGTAAGAGAGGGTTTCTTACCAGTCCATACCTCTTGTGGAGTTTTATCCTCCAGTGCTGATGAAGGTGATCAGTTGACCAGGTAACATGCTGTCTCCACTACCTCTGCTTAGAATTCTTGTCCGAACCTGGCACCACAGAGCATGCTTCTTGCCCTTTCCATCAATGTCTTGTTCATTCTTTCTGCAACTCCATTTTGCTGAGCTGTATATGGAGTAGTCTTTTGCCGTGCTATACCACACTTCTTGCAGAATTCTTCAAATTACTTACTGCAAAACTCTCCACCATTATCTGTACTTAGCACCTTTATCTTATTCTTTGTATAGTTTTCCACTAGAGCCTTGAATTCTTTAAACCCATCAAAGACTTCAGGTTTCTTCTTAAGGAAATATATCCATGTATTCCTTGAGAAGTCATCTATGAATGATACATAGTACATAGACCTACCCAGTGATGGAACCTTCATAGATCCAAACACATCACTGTGCACAAGCTCTAATATTTGTTTCTCACTCTTACCGCTAGAGGGGAAACTCACCCGATTTGTCTTCCCATATACACAATTTTCACAGAAATCAAAATCTAGAGAGATATTACTCATAACTTCTACCATATCTTTACCATGAAGTATTCGAAGGTCATTCTCTCCAATATGTCCAAGCCTTTGATGCCACAACATGGTATTCTCTCCAGAGACCACTATATTTTCTGCTCCACTTTTAGGAACCATAAAACTGTTGCACCCATCAACAACCATGCTACTTTGCCACTTGTACAGAGTTCCAATCCAATCCCACTGCATCAATACCAGTGCTTCATGAACCATATTGCAAGTATCCTTCTCAAAAACTAATTTTACACCTGCATCATCCAACTTGCTTACAAAAATTAGATTTCTGGCCAATGCAAGAATACGCAGAACACCCGGAAGTGTTCTAACCCTTCCACCTTGCAACTTCAACTTTAATTTTTTGCGACCAACAATTCTAGCCTTCCTATCATCCCCTAAGAAGACATCACCACCATCGTATTTCTCATACTTTTAGAACCACTCTTTATGGGGAGTGAAGTGAAAGGATGCACATGAGTCAATCAACCATGCCTCATGATCTACATGTGTACTCTAAGAATCCAAGTACACATACCCACGTTCATCTAAAGTGGTTTTCGCCTCTGCAAAAGGAGAATCATCAGATCCATTTACTTTATCAGGAGCTTTAGATTTACAATCCCTTTTATAGTGCCCTTCCTTTCCACATTTCCAGCACACCACCTTTATAAGTTTCCTTGGAGATTTAGATCTCCCTCTAGATTTAGATCTCCCACTCGATGACTTATTTTTGTTTTTGTTCTAGGATCGTCCTCATACAGTCAAGGCATCACCATTCTTGCTCTCCAGATTTTTCAGTCTCATCTCCTCCGTCAACAAGGACGAGACTATTTCATCAAATTGCAAGGCATTTGCATTGCTACCTATTGCAATAACTAGACTATCCCACGAATCTGGTAGAGACAAAACAAACTAATGCAGTTATCTTCATCTAAAAATTTATTATCAACATACGCTAACTGACTTACCACAGTATTAAATGTAGTCATATGCTCTATCACTGAGTCTTGATCTTTCATCCTTAGGTTATACAACTTTTTCTGAAGGAACGGTTTATTCACCAGAGACTTAGATTGGTACAAAGTCCCTAACTTGTTCCACAAAGCCTTTGCCATAACTTCCCTTGATACATTTAGCAATATTGAATCTGAGACACACAATCTTATTGTGCTCCTTTTATTCCAATCCAACTTCTTCCATTCTTCATCGTACACTCCCATTGGTTTAGTACCTAAATCTACCACGATCCACTGATCTTTATCCACCAACAGATCCTCCATCTTGAGTTTCTACAACTCAAAACTCTGACCATTAAATTTGTTGATCTCTATCTTTCCACTACTCACCATCTTCTTTCACCACCAGAAACGATCTCATAGATCTCCAACTGAACAAGGTCTACCATAGGCCCAAGTGAAGCCCCTTAGCAACAAAGGCGTCCCCTTGAAACCAAAACAACTCTGATGCCAAAGGCATCCCGTGGGTCCCAAAACTGGGACTACTAGCTTGATTTTTCATTTTTATATTTCTTTCAATGCTATAATACATATTTATACATGCTAAAGCATCCAATACCATGTACTAAAAAACCATTACGTCCAAAACCACGGACTGAAAGCATTTGCATCCAAAAAACATGTGTGAAAATCATGCACAAAACCATAGGTGGGTCTGCCCAACCTAACATAGGTTCCAAACCAAAATTTTCTGAGTCACTGCCCCGGACCCCATAAAATTAGGGTTGTAGGTACCCGTCAAACCCCCTATGACTTCCTGCTATGCAATGAATGGGTGGCTCTACCCCCTTCTAAGTCTAGGTTAACTACATGGGCTAGTCGTGGAGAGAATATAACACAACCAAACAAGGGGAAAGCATATTGTGACTATGATATCATGTATTTTGGGCTACACCACTAATGAATTTGTCTATGAGCTTATCCTGGTATTCATGTCCATTTTCACCCCAAGAAAGCCTCCTGCTACTATATATAGTTATGACGAATTCATAGCTTAGAGGATGCATCAACAATTTACCAGAATGCACAATGAGAGAGTATTTAAATACTCATTTGTATTGTACCACATGTTTCTATATTACCAGTCAGATAGATTTCCCTTTACCCTCCAGAAGCTTGATACCAGAGGCGATCACAAGTCTGTCATATTTTGGACTCCATTATTCCACAAGTATTGATCACCCTACACTTATACACATTTCATTGATTCTTTTGTCCATCCAATCATGACCATGCTGATAGGAAGTCCTCCACCTAGAATAAGTCAAGATATCAATAGAGTCCTCCAGTTGTCCAAGAAAAGTAAAGTGGGAGATTGGTACCTTTACCAAAACCACACTGAGAAAAGAATCTATGGGTACTAGCTTTCCCCATACAGAATTCCCAAATGCCTCCCCATGAGGTTATTTTCTCTAGAATACTATAGGCAAATAATGAACTGTGATGAAGTCAAATTTGTATCAGCTAAGAAAAGAACCTAGTTTAAAGTCAAAAATCAATTAGGCCCTTTCATTTGCAATTCTAGAGAAGCAGGGCAGGAGGCAGATATGATTCTACAACAGATGAAGTTCCAAAAGATTTTTATGTGGAGATATGACACTCAAGGGTTTATGACCAATTTAGACAAAAGGTCAAATTGGGGCCTTACATTCATCACCCAATACCATAGATAGAAAGATATGCAAATCAATCTGAGTGGTTGGAAAGCTCTCTTATAGATAGGGATAATATAAAGGTAGATGTTGAAAATACATTGATTGATCTAGAAAGACAACTTGATGAAAACTCATTCCTGCAGGTACGACAACAAGAAGAAACCATGAGTACCCCTACAATTTTGCAGACTCCTCAGAATGAGGAAATGAATCCCTAGAGGAACATGGAGGGAGCCTCCAATTCAGGCATGGACACATCTAACGGATAGTATAAAGGTAGCCAGAGAAAAATACCAAGGCTCAATCCTATTTCAGAACAGGAAGACACAAAAGGCTCAACAGAAGTAACCAATACTGGGTTTGACATGAGTAGGGGCACAACTCCATCTCGAGAAACACAGGGGCCATCTACCTCACACATTCAAATGTCAGAAAGGAAACTTAGTGTAGAATTCTCCACATTTAGTAGGCCTACTAATAAGGATAAATATATTAAGGATAGGTATAAAGAAATCAAAATGAGAAATGAGAAATTAAATGCACAGTCTTATGCATAGTATTTAAAGCTCACACCTACAAATGAAATGAGGTTGATGTCAGCCTTTGACATCAACAAGGGAAAGATGAAAATGTAATTTGTAAAACCAACTGTACAACAACCAAAGACATCAACAGATTATAAAAAGATTGATTTTGAGGTATTGGCGAGGGATATTCATCCCGTAGATAAAATTGAATTCCACAAACAAGCTAGAGAAATTATTTACTCCAACCTAACTAGAAAATCCATAACTGCCCATCAACTATAGAATTCATTGAACAATATCTCAGCCCAATAACAGTTATATAAGGCCTCCTCAAAGGCCAAATACACCAGAATTAAGTCTTTGTTAGACTTAGTGATTGAATTGGGACATGATCCCAAAGACATCAAAGCCACAGAGCAACTATTCAAAAAGAAGAATGATGACATTACAGAACTTAAAAAGAAATTGAGGATAGCTCAGCTACAACATCCCCAGACATAGGAAGTCTTGGAAAACCAAACCAGGCATGAAGAGTTGATGGAGTTACTCCTCAAACTCACTGATCAGTTGAGGGAGATACAAAAGGAATTGAACACTTTAATTCAACTGAAACAAAGTGATATTGCCACTACATATGTAAATTCCATCCCAATAGTCTCAATAGCTCTCCCTTCTAGATTAGCATCCTCATTGGTTCCCACAGCTCCTATGCCCACAACAGGACAGGTTTCAACACAGTCTAAATTAGAAGTAGGTACATCAGATGAAGTATCAAAATTGGTTAGAGCTATGGAGAAAATGTCCGTACAGGCTACAGAAATGAATAAGCTCAAAGAAAAGGTGATAAGCTTCGAAACTGATTGCAAGCTTGCCAAAATCATGCACTAGGAAGAAGTGCAGAAAGCTGCCATAATGACTGAAAGATTAAAGACCGTGGAGAAGGACCTAACACTGAAAGAAACCCTTGGACAAGCTAAGGAAATTCTATGGGCCAATATAATTGAATCTGTCAGTGATATTTGGCCATCTATTTAGGTAATGTTTGAGAAGATAGATCTAACAAAGATGGATAAATGAGCCATCCAAAATGTAAAAGAAGAATTACGAGAGATGCCCAATGGTGCCACCAGAATCATCCAATTCCTTAATAGTAAAAACAAGTATGATCTTCAAGAATTGGATATAGAGGATAGAACAGAAACAATTTTGGAGGTAAGGAAGCTCCTTTCGAAGAGAAACTTGATGTTAAACTTGGAGGACAAATTCCAAAATATGTAGGTAGCCATTGATAGATTTATGGCTAAGTTTCAAATTTTGAGAGAGAACGGGTTACCCAGTACCTTAGTCATAAATGACAAGCTCATGACTCAACATGAGTACAACAGCAAACTCAGAGAGCCAGCAAAAAACCAAGTGAACACATATTCAATGAAGGCATTACCAATAGGCAAAGTACTATATCAGACGTTTGAAAACTTGTTTTACCTCCAACATGAGGTAAAACACTTGTTTGTCAATAAGCCTAATTTTTCCAAGTACACCGAGGCAGATGAAATATATAAAAGGATGTTGAAGATCCAATTACTTGATGTTGAGACATGGGAAAAATTGAGTGATTTACTGTAAGAAAAATGCAGTAAAAAGGTAAAAGTAAAATAGCCAGGTGAAAAGATGAAGACAGTTCAGCAGGGTCAAAGAGTATCAATGTTAAAGAGTATCAGATGAAAGCCAAAGGTAAATGAAGATTCCATCTTAAAAGATCACACAGAAAAGAAGCATAAAAGGCTAAGACTAAACCATAAAAGACAACACTACCACAATAGAAGGGACAACCTGAAACAATTTTATAGTTGTCTCTATCTTCTTGCAAGAAGATATTTTTATTTCCTATATTAAATCTCAAATCAATTTGAGATATTTTGTAATATTTTTTGTATAAATACTTCACAATTTGAAGTATGTAGTGTGGATTCTTAAACATTTCTATAGAATTTTGATCAAAAACATTGTAAAGCTATTGCATCATTGACTGAGCCAGCAAGCTGGATTGATAAATAAAAATGAGATATTTCCCAGGATTCATGTGTTGAGCGAAGTGCAGACAAGTATTTTATTTTGTTATCATTATCTTTATTAATGTTTTCCACAATCTTTAATGTATTTCTGAATCTGAATGCTATAACTGGAACAATATCTAAGAATTTGTTTAATTACACTCTGTTTTAATAGTTATTCATATAAATGCTTTCAACTGATATCTAAGCTAAGAAATTCTTAATTGCTCCTTATTTTAGGTTGTTTCTTCCTAATCCATATCAAAGGATTCTTAATTTCCATTTGATTTCGATTACCCTCTATTCCTCATTCATATCTCTGTTTGAGAACCCTTAATTGATCTTCCACATTGATTAAAACCATTTCACGCCCTTGTTCCAACAACCTGCACTTTACTCTGCTAGATTGCCCTTTGAACATTCCCTTTAGTGAGTTGATCCAGTTCTGTTGCCCTTCTTTTGACTCCATAGCCCAATGGTCTAAAGAGATCATTCTATCCATCTGTTTCAAGGATCCCACCATCCAATCTTGAATACAAATAAAAAACCCCTAGAACATTCATAACTAGCTTGAAATCCTAGCAAACAAAGCTAAAGCATATAAAGAGAACCCTCTCTGAGCCTAGGTTAGCTAAAGCCTATGCTCCAAAGTTGGTTTCTGGTTATCTCTGTCATTTTCTTTCTTCTAATAAATTCTAGAGAAATTTCTAAGTGATAACATGGTGGATCCTTACCTTTAGAGATGTGACCGTTGACTTACAGCCGCAAGTTTTGGTTTAACGATAATCGTGATTCCCAACAAGTAGATCATGGACCGAGACAAGAAGAATACATTGCATGATGAACCAAAGGATTTCAATAGTGATCAAATACCCTTTGGACGGTGAAAATGAGAAACGAATAAAATACTTCATGATGATGGAGCATAAATTAGATCTATCATCAACAACATAAGATGAAGCAACAAAGAAGACAACTTGGAATTTCCACCTCATCATGAAGCCCATGTCCTCATTATAAAGTTTCAATTTGTATGAGTGTCATCATAATGTTCAATACATGTCCATATGTCATGACACATAATCATTTAGAGTGTAATGATGTATTCTCAAGAAAAGGACAAAATGTAACATGTGGAAGTCCAAGAGTCATTTGTGGAATAAGAAAATTCACTTAGCCATATATGGACAAAATGTCTTTAGGAGAAGTCCAAAATTCATTAGAATTTCAAGAGTTGTTAGAAGTGCAAGTACACATTAGAAGTAAAAGATTCATGAGGGTAATTCAAGAGTCGTGGGGATATTAAATGTCATCCCCATTGTTATAAAAGCAACCTCATAACTCAAGAAAAATTCATTTGGAAGCTCCAGTCTTGGAGATATAGTTTTTTCTTCTTTACTTGGCATAGAAGAGAAAACTATTCTTTGGAGAAGTAAGAAGTGACTTAATGTTCCATTATTGAAATTAGTGCCTCAACATTGTAACTGTATACTTGGATCTTTCACCTTATAATTGAAGCACAATGGGCCAATAAATTTTTATTCATGTATCGCGAATGTTTGAGGACTATTCTTGGGATGTTTATAGTATATATTTTTTTCATATGTACTAGAAAAATTAAAATATTTCGGTGGATTTGGTACTCATCTTGTTTAATGTTTGTTGTATTCACTTTAATAGTCATTATGTGGACTATTTTGCAAACGAATATTTCTTTTCTCATGTGTCTCTTTTGGGCTAGAAGTATTACTTCCTTTAGGAGGTTCACCTTTCTCTTCACCCTCGTGAAGGTCTCCTTTTGATGTTTCAAAATATCAACTTACTTTCTTGTTCAAGGCTTATGTATATAATATATTATGTTGTCTATTGAAACCAAGAAAAACATTTGTATTATAGTGCCTAGGTCAATACTCCGATTGGGGTTCCTACTTTAAATGGTGAAGTCTATTTGGCCTTCACATTACAGAGAACCCCTGTATGTTGGTGATATCAAACACAGTCAATAGTATTACAAGGAAAATTTGATAATAAATGGGGTTCTCCATAACCCCAACATCTTACAGCTTCCCTATCCTTACCATTACCTCCTTTGATAACCTATTCTTTCTTAGACATGACTTGCGGTTGGGTTTTCATTTTTGCTGCTTAGGTGTTATTTTTTCTCCAATTCAGATTCTGGTTATCTTTTCTAGGTTCTTTAAATGGCCCATATTCTGCACCTTTTCCACCTTGTGCCATCTGATCCTTTTTCTTGCTAGTAAAATTTTTATATTTTAGTTCTTCTACTTGGCCTACTAATAACATATTCAATACTTCCTAATCCCCTCGTCAATGGTCTTCAGGTTCTCATACTCAATTCTCTTCTTGAATAAGGTGTAAGTAAACTTAAGAAACACTGCATATTTTCCTTTTGATCTTTAAGGTATGATAGATAATGTAATAAATGGGTAAATTTTTTTACTAACTCATCCATTTTCATTTCCCCCAATTTCAACTCATAGAATTCCTTGGCTTTGTCATCAAAATATCGTTTTATTAAATATTTTCCCTTAAACAACCATTGAAATTATTCTTACTTGACCTATTTTCCTTATAGATTATGAATTGTCCTCATTTCTTCCCACCACAAGGAAGCATTTCCCTGTAGATGATAGGTAGCCAACTTGGCCTTCAGTTCTCTAGAATAATCATATATTTGGAAGTATCTTTTAATGTGAAGAAACCAAGCCCCAACGACATCTTATATTTCCCCATTGAATGTTGGGGGTCTAATCTTCCAAAATTATCCATGTAGTTCTATTTTGGGTTTTTGTTTTGATTTTGCTGGAATTTTTTAGAAACTGTGTTCGCTTTCTCCTTTTGAACCTTCCTCTTGACTTTATGGCATATTTTTAGTAGTTTTTCATTGCGAAGTCTTACCATGATTCTCCTCCTCCCTCATTATTTCCATTGTCTTGGGGTTTGGTTTTTTATTTTATTTTTTATAAGTTGCTCCATCTTTTGGCTAGCCTTCAATAGTTTCTCCTATCCTACTCACAAGTTTATCATTTTTACCTACAAACTCTTCATCATATCTAAGAACTCCCTAGTGGGTATTTACTGTTTTCCTAAATATACATAAATTTATTCTTCCCCTATGTGATTTCTTCCTTTTGGTTCATCCATTCTATACGCCATGAAATGTTTCTTTCTTGGTTTCTTCACTCTATGTATGTATACACAAACATTATTCAGTTAATAATAGCTTGATTAGCTAAAAGGTGACATTGTCGAAACCTTTTTCACTAATACCATCTGTGAATTATCTATCTTTTTACTTTAGTAAACTATCCAATCTACTTCAATAGTTGTATCATGATATTTTTTGTATTCTTTACCTTTTGCTTTTATAAGATTTCACTCAATACATGTGTAAAATGAAGTAGTAATGTGATTTTATTTTATTTTTATTTATAGAAACTAATAAGAAAATTTCCTTTGAACTTATAGCTTCTTTAACATAGTCTAGATGCCTTGTTTCTAGGAAAATAAAAAATAGTAATGAATCACAGTTTTTTTCTTTCACTACATGTACAAGTTCATTTCATAATTTTCATCCCTTATACTTTGCTTTCTCTATGAGTTCTGGTGACATCCATATGGGTATTTAACTTACTTCCCTAAAATAGTGTGTGTGTGTTGCATGTATATATATATATATATTATATATATATTATATATATATATATGCATAAAATTTCATTATATAAATCTTTCACAACTCTTTAACTCATAACCTATATGAACACCTTGTAGTACATGAACTACTATATAAAAACAACACAACATATATCGATATATAAGACTTAATACAATTTATTCAACTTTCACATTGCATCCCTTCACATAGAGTGAATGTATATATACTTTGTGCTTAACATTAGTACTGTATTCTTCATGCAGTAGCAACGTTTATGGTGACTCATGGACACCCACTAGTCTTGTTTTCTGACAACTTGACAATATTCACTTGGTGGTTGATACAAATGGTTTGGTCCTTCCTCCTCCATGGAAATTCCATGGGATTTCAATTTCAACACTCTAGACTAAATCTCAGTAAGGGATGACCTAGATTTCTCAGAAAAGGGTAAGGGTAAGTACCCTACCCAATATCGTTAGTGTAGTCACATTTTGAGTTTTCTCTAGCAATGGTTGTGATCTCTTCTCTTTGGATAAAAAATCCTACTATAAACTTAAACTCACTGAAATGGCTCTCTACAGCCTCAGCAAATAATTTTCTCAAGGGCCTTCCTAGATTTTTGTGTGTAGGGTTTTATGCCATCCTCCTTTGCAGGAGAGTTTATAAGAAAAGGAACTCAATTATCTCTTAAATCCTATGGTTGATTTTCTTCTTCTTTTGTTTTGACAAGAATTTTGGATGCTTCTTTTAATTTTTCTGATTACCCATTTGACGAGGTATAAACCCTCTACTAGAATGATGGTTTTATCTTTTTCCTCCTTCCTATGGTGGAGATGGTTTCTCTCAATCTCCAAAAATCACACTGGTCAATTGCTAAGGGAAAAAAAGGAAAGGTTGTAGGAAGGAATTACAAGGTAAGCCTTGGAGTTCTAGGCACTTTGAATACTATCTTCACTACTATTCTTCGTGATCTAACTTATTATTTCCTTGCAGAAATACAAATGGGAAAGGAATCAATGTCATGCCTCTTTGCAAGTAGAGTATTAACCCTAAGCATATTAGTCATCCTTCTTGTTAATATACTGGAGTGTCAGAAATTGTTACTAACTCAGTTCAACAAATGTAGGTATGCCATGAATATTGAACTCAAATACGATTTGAGGAGGATCTTTATTTATCAAAGCCAACTCTTGTTCAAATAATTTAATGTTGGTTTTAGATTCTTAATATTGTGTCATTTTTGTACCAAGTTAAATTATGATGACTACGTGGTGTTCCCCTAGGCAGGAAAATGCATTATTTATGCTTTGAGTTTTTATTTTTTTAAGCAGTAGGCCTACACACGACCGTAGGGATTATAAAATCACTCATAAACATTGTAAAGTCTACAACCATTTTATTTTTTCATTAAGATAACCTAGAAATATGTGTATAACGTTTCTATGATCTTCCACAATTGTTAGCATGCATATCTATGGCATTCGCAGAGGAACATTGATGTATAATATGTTTTCTTGAATTTGAGACCCTATGGCCTTATGTTTTAGCAAAAAAGAAGAACACAATTATCATTCGAACTATGAATGTGCATACATAATCATACATACATTCATAATTTTCTATTAGATTAATATGTCGCTCTACTTTATTTTTGAATTTTTGAGTCTAAACCCTTAATGGTTTTTATTTTCTCCAACACTATAAAAGGTGTTGTTGTTTATAGTTACTTGACTAGATATTGCTTCAATAATTTTTCTTTAACTTTGTTCCTTTTCGTCTATACGCAAATGGAGTTATTTTATTTCAAGAATTTGAACACTATATAACAAATTTTGTGTTATATATATATTCTTATCTTGTTCAAAGACTTCGTAGTTTCCTGTAATCGGGAACTATGACTAGTACTCTGAGTCCTAACCCTCAATGTTCAGGTTTGACTCCGTGGACCCTATTAGAGAGGTTTATACCCTTAGGGTCTGCATGTTTAGCCTATTAGTGTAATGATTTGCAGCTTTCCACCAATGATCAAACACGCTCTTACAAAGTGGTCTTAGGGTGTCAAAGTCAAATTTTGTCATTTCAGTGAGTCTTCAAGTAAAATTAGCTCACAAGGTATTAGGTCTAGGATTGTTTTCACTCCTTCCAAAGTTTTCCAAGTATTGCTCCATGTCACCATATGGCTAAGTGTGCCATAATTCAAAGAGTTTCCATCATTATTTTAAGTTCCAATGGGTCATTTTACACCTTGTTTGTGCTTCAGTTGTGCTTAGGTAAGGCTCATTTCCCTCTCCTAGGGTTTTGAAGGTAATTCTTCTTGGATGGTAAAATCATCAACAAAACTTGTATCCTAATGCTCATACGCCTTCCCGTATCCTTAATATACCTTCTTAAACACTTCCCATCACTGATATCCCTCAAATTCATCATTTTCCCACAAACCCTAGCCTATTGCTACAATTTGACACTTTTCTAGGTTAGGCCTGCATTTATCCCTTTTGGACCCCTTCCAGTCACTCAATCCTTGAAACTACAGTTTCCCCTACTTGCTAGCATTCCTTCCTAATTCCAAAAATTTTCTCGAGAAATTAGGAGCCCCTCATCCCCATCATTTCCCTTCATTTCTACAAATCCCATGTTCCACACATCGGGATAGGTTTTATTCAAATGATGTTTCTGAGCAAGAAAAGATGAATTTGAGAAAAGAGGGAGAGGTTATTGTCCACCATAGACCCAGCAAGAATAACCGCATTCCGTTTTTACACATGTCTCATGGTTTGGGAGTCATGTCCAAAGCATCATTTGCCTCAAGAGAGTTGATGCACTTCTGAAGAGACCTTGGGAAAATCAAGATTTATCTTAGTTGGAATGACCAAATGACCTTCTTGATGAGTCAAATAATAGCTAGACATAGATATATTTCCAATGAGCTATCACAATCTGAATTTGGAGTTGAGAAAGACCTCCAAAAGTTGACTGAAACAAACACTCTGCATTTTGGCAGCCTCATTTTGCAGATTTTGACTAGTATTGGGCGATTGAGATTTTGACAAGGCAACTAAGCTCCAAATTACAAAATTCAAGATGCTTTCGAACATAGATTTAGTAGGCTTTCCAACGAGCTATCCCACGCCCAATTTGGACACCGGGATGGGAATGAAAAGTTATCTTGATGTGGCGCTACACATTCAGGAAGTGGCGTTGCGCATTCAGGAAGTGGCGCTGCGTGTTCAAGAAGTGGCGTTGCGTGTTCAGGAAGTGGCACTGTGTGTTCAGGAGGTGGCACTATGCATCTATGGTTTGTGTTTTGAATTGAGAAGAAGGGCTAGAAAGGCCTCAAAACTTCAAAAAACTTCAGGATTTCCCTCTCCTCCATTCAATACAAGTAACTTGTCCTCTCGTACTGCGTTGATGGTTTGCCTTCAAAATCTTAAGCATAATTCCCCATGGTAAATGTGAAACCATAATTTTCCCCCTAGCTATGCCTAAAACCCTAAACCCAATTATCCCTCCTATCACCTATCCCTAAAACTCTAAACTCTTTCCCTATTACATTCCATAACATCCCCATCCCTTCATCCCTCTTCCCAAACAACAATATCTCAAACAAACCGAGCCCTCCCTCTCACGTTCATAATTCATATTCTTCCGTTCCTTTTCTAGTCTACCAAACACCTCATAAGGTCATCTCCAATCACCTCACTCCAAAATCACTCTTTCTCATTGCATTTATCCCTTTTCTTTGAGTGTATAGCCTCAAGCCTTACAAACATGGACAGATGAGAAGGCCAGAGAGACTAGAGCTATTGACGTTCCTGAGACTTACATGACATATCAGAGGGGCATAAGGATATTTTTTGCAGCTGATAGGCATGTGTTTTATCCACGGGATGTGGAAGGGACCTTTCCTTCTTCATCAACCCATAGACAAATGCTAGCTCCATAAGGTGTGGAAGGGGTTTTTCCTTCTTCATCAACGAAACAGGTACAGGTGAAACAACTGCACAAAGGGAAGGAAAAGATGCCAGAGGAGAGTTTTGATGATGAGGAGGAAAGAGACTTTTATTTGGCAGAGCATGATGAGACAGAGCTATGTTATACTCATCATGGCATAGAAACAATTGACTTAGAGGCTCAAGATGAAGAGACAATAAAGGACACCGTGATACAAAAAAAGGAGGCTCAATTCCAAGCTTTTATGGACAATTTGGAGAGGGCCAAGTATGCCATCACATATTTGGAACAAGAGAACAAGAATTTGAGTGACAAGAAGGTCCTCATGGAGCTAGAACTTCTCAAGGTAAAACAACAAAATGATAAAAAGGTACAAGTCATTTTGACTCCTATTGAGAAGTAAATTGAAAATAATAGAGAGAATTGGCTTGAGAGAGCCTATTTTCACCTTGAGAAGCTATTACAAAAGGCCAATAGAGACAATCATATGATCAGGCACATGGCCTATGATTACAAGACCCGAAACAAAATTTGCAACATGAGGGTCAAAAAGATGAAAGCTAGGCTAAGACAGGCTCTAAAAGGAAAAAAGGAGTATAGTCTTAGGTTTCTTACTGAAGCTTTCTTGGCTCATCAGGACACTTGATGATGTTGATTCTCACCAATTTTGGGTGATTTTAGAAGAATTGTTGTCATTTGCAAATTTTGAAAGTTTATACACATAAAATCTGCCTCAATGCGCAGTGCCACCGGCACTGCGCTTTTCCTAGTGGCACCCAATGCACAAATGGTTTGCATTTGTGTATTCAGACAATGAGTACATGCACCCCATGGATTTTCTAAGATTTTGGGGCAGAACTGGTCCACCAAAAGGTCAAAAAACACTCTAAAAATTACCTTTCTTCAACTTTTTGGACACACAGAAGTAGTCTTGGGAGAATTAATTTTTGAGGGGTCAAATTAGCTTCCAATGCAGAAATTCTAGGTGTTTGGAATATTAGACTTGAGGACATTTCCAATGAGCTATCAAGATCTCAATTTGGATTCCAGGAAGGCCTCCAAAAGGGGCCTAAAATGGGCGCTACACATTGGGCCAATGGCGTTGCGCATAGGGCAAATTTTGCACAGGATGTCTATTTTTCCATTTTTTGACTGTGTTCATGTATTCTCTCTCATGGATGATGTTTTACCTTTGTAAATGATGTCTTGGCATGTAAATTTGGTAGGTAATTAGTAATAGAGGGTAGATTCATTGCTTTAAAAATCAATTTGAGCACAAATGAATTAGTTTTTCACTTTTATAGGGAAGTTGTTGAGATGCCTATATTCATGTTTCTTATTCAGTGTTGGTTAGGTTAACTCCTCATCTTAGGGATTCGACCGCTGAGGATTGGAGGAGGTTGAATTCATGTATATATCATCTTCTTCTTTCTCATTGTAAAGGGTTAGGCTCAGCTGGATGCTCAGACCTTGATTGTACATCTTTTTGTAAGAAGTTTAGGAGGAGATTAATAAGAATTGCAACTATTTTTATGGGATCCATGTGGTATGGAGTCTTAGTAGAGTTTATTCTTTGGTGATCATATGTTAATGTGTTTTGTATACTTCGTTAATAATTTCGTTGGTTCTAAGTGAATTATTTCAAGTTGATAGGTAGAATTCATTATATTAGTGCTCTTCTTTGGGAAAGCATTCACCATTTCATGTTCTCTGCAGTCTAGGAAGGATCCATAGTTTTCACATGCGCTTCTTAGCTTCTCACAAGTCTTAAACATCTCACCCCATCGAACCCTAGAGTGCTAAACATTATGCCTACCTTGCCCCATTGAACACCCTATAATTTTGACCTAATTCCCTAGACCTAAACTATCCAGCTCCTTTTGGTCTAACAAAACCGCTTCAAATTCCAATCAAAACTTTGTGCTACTATACCTAGTCTAACATTCTTTACATGATCCATTCATCTTGGCTGAGATCCTTACAGAGAGAGCCCTCTCTCGGCCTAGTAGGGATATCTACTTGCCTAAGCATGGTTTCTGGTTACCCTAGCATTGCCTTCCTTTAGCCTGAGGTTCAATCTAGGTGGTAACATAGTGGCGACCATATTGGGGAGCGCAGTTTTATGTTCCTCAACAAAATGTATCAATTTTAGATCTGATTTTTAATGGTGGAAAATGATCAGACACCAAAAGGATGAAATCATTAACTTATTGACTCTAAATCAGTTTTGAGATCAAATCCAAGGACTCCACTAGAGGATGAACCTGACCAACAAAAACATGAAAGGACAATATGGAAAGATCAGGTATTCAAGTTGGAAATTCATCCAAGGCATAATGTTCTTTGTTATAAATTGTTTCCCATTTTCTTGAGAGTGTCAAGAAGGCTTTACAAAGTATATTGTATTTGAGAAAATATCCTAGACCTGCATTTGATTCTTTCCGTTTGAAGATTGTGAATACAAAATGTTCACATGCCTTTGACCTTGATTAAGACCCTTCTTTCGAATCATATGATGACTGCCTTCAAACTGATGAACTTCAAGAGACCAAGACTGATTCTACAACTTCTGTACATATTCTTATACCTTGTAAAATTCTAGATAGACACAAGCCTCTGATTTTACCTCCTATATCCCATGCTTTCCCTAAAAATCATTACCTATATCTAGCAAGATTTGATGGAATGTGACAACATCACTGCTGAGAGACATGTGCTAAATTCTGAGTCTTTTATTTACCTTTTTGAAGTTGATGAAGATAATGTCAGTATTAGGTTTTTTGCTCCTTCTTTGCAAGGAAAAGTCAAGAGTTGGTTCAATACCCTGCCTGATTTGAGCATCTCATATTTCCATTAGTTTGTCAAAGTTTTCCTTGACAAGTGGGTGGTTAGACATAACCCTTTCTTGATTCTAGAAGCGAATAAGTAGTTGAAAATACTCCGAGGGGAGACAATACAACATTTTTCTGCCAGGTTTAACCAATTCTATTTTCGATGCCTGCTAATATAAGGCCTTCTCCTGGATTCACTTTCTTGGACTACTCGGATGCCTTTGATCTGGAAATGGAGTTTCAGGTCAAAGAAAGGAAACTTGCAACACTTGAAGAGATGCAGAACAATGTAGTAGATGTAGAGGATAATTTGTTGATCAGAAGGGAAAAGTTGAAGGAAGAAGAGATGAATAACATAGATCTAGAGGAATCAACATCTTTAGAGGTAAAGCTCGACATTTTGATAAGTGCAGTGGAAGAGACAATCTTAAAGATCACCAAAAGGAATGAGTATGATGTTCAAGACCATGGCTTGCTTGTTGAGAAAAAACATATGGCTGATCCAAAACATTTTCTTTCTTATCCCAGTTGTCATAGATCTGATAAAGATTGTTTTATAGATCATCTTGGAGAAGAGAGATTTGTTGATCTGACATGTATGGTTGATGATGTGTTTTATACTCATGATTTGCCTAAGTTTTATCAGTATGATGATGAGTATGTTCTCCAAACAGAAGCTAATGTTGGAGGCAAAACAACAGCTAGTGTGTGGAAGGAAGAAGTTCACTTTCAGCAGCTCGGTGACCAACCAATGCATATCAGCTATGGAAGTGAGGAGGCAAGTGAAGAAAATTTTGAAGTAAGTGAAGGATCTTTGACTCTTTGTTTTACTTCATTTTAGTTCATCAGAGACAACTTTCATGCAATCATAAATCAACCATCAATAATTTTTTATCTGGACCATCTAGAGGGCAATGAAATCCTTGTTCAAAACATCACATATCTAAATTTGCAGCCCTTGAATGCCATTGAATGTTAGGTTGCAGATGAAGACTTCAAAGCTAGAACATATGATCTAATGATGCAATATGATTCAGTACCATTACATTTTGAATCATTTCAGTTTTTGAAGGGAAATTATCATAGTATATCTTCAATAAAAGATGAGCAGCCTCTAGAAAATCATGCAATCTCATTGGAACCAATGCAAAATGGGTTACAATAGTCTTTTCAAGTTTTTCATGATCCAGTAGCATATATGTTGGATGATATATATAGTGAAAGCCCTTCTCCATTAGCTAAATGTGAGCTTGAAAAAAGTATTGATACAAACTTGATCTTGTAGCCGGTTTCATTGTCATTTTCAGCGGGAGTCTAGTCACAAAACTCAGATGAAAGTTTGCATTCAACTTATGAGGAGAAGCAAAGTAATCCATTGGATGAGCTAAGTCCCAGTGCACATGAATTTCAATATCCTCATGCAGTATTTTTGGAGTCAGATAGAGAATCCATATTATTCAATCTGTGAAAATTTGGATTTGTTTACAAATTTTCATGGGAGTTGCATTTCAGTAGTTCTCTCTTCTTTCTCACAAACAAGCACTTGCAAAGAATTAAAACAACAACCAAAATGCTTACTTGGTTGCATTGGTTGCTTCATTTCACTTGATCAGGTGATGAATGGAATAGTTAGAGTAGGTTTTATTGAATAAGCTCCATTTTGAGCATCATTTCTAGTTTGTTAGTTGTGTTTTAGTATTGAGTCAGTTTTTAGTTGAGTAAAAGTTAGTTTGTGTCTTTGAGTCATCAGTATTCCATCATGTATTTCAGATTGAGTTTTTTTTACTCCATGCCCAATGGATAAGGCTACTTAGCCTATGGTATTCTTAGCACCTCCAAGGAGCTATCATCCCTAATGGAGCCAATGTTAGTTTCAGTCTTTGTAGCCTTCCACCAGCGATCAAACATGCTCTTACAAAGTGGTCTTAGGGTGTCAAAGTCAAATATTGTCATTTTAGTGAGTCTTCAAGTAAACTTTTGTCACTAGGTATTAGGTCTAGGATTATTTTCACTCCTTCCAAAGTTTTCCAAGTATTGGTCCATGTCACCATTCAACTAAGTGTACCATCATTCAAAGAGTTGTCATCATTATTTCAAGTTCCAATGGGTCATTTTACACCTTGTTTGTGCTTTAGTTGCGCTTAGGTAAGGCTCATTTCCCTCTCCTAGGGTTTTGAAGGTATTTTTTCTTGGATGGTAAAATAATCAACAAAACTTGTATTGTGATGCTCATACACCTTCCCCAATCCTTAATAAATTTTCTTAAACCCTTCCCATCACTGATATCCCTCAAATTCATAATTTTCCCACAAACCCTAGCCTATTGCTACAATTTGACAATTTTCTAGCTTAGGCCTACTTTTTTCCCTATAGGACCCCTTGCACTCACTCTATCCTTGAAATTCCACTTTTCCCTCATTCCTAACATTCCTCCCTACTTCCAAAAATTTTCTCAAGAAATTAGAAGCCCCTCATCCCCTTCATTTCCCTTCATTTCTACAAATCCCATGTTCCACACATCGGGATAGGTTTTATCGAAATGATGTTTCTAAGAAAGAAAAGATGAATTTGACAAGTAAGAGAGATTTTTTTCCACCATATGCCTAAGAAGAAAAATTGTCTTCAGTTTTTACATAGGTCTCATGGTTTTGGAGAAATGTCCAAAACATAATTTGCCTCAGGAGAGTTGACGCACTTCTAGAGTTACCTTCAGAAAATCAAGCTCTCACCTAGTTGTATTGACCAAATGACTTGCTCGATGAGTCAACTGATAACTAGACATAGAGAGATTTCCAATGATGTATCATGAGATCAATTTGAAGTTGAGAAAGACCTCCAAAAGTTGACTGAAACAACACTCTACATTTTGGAAGCCTCATTTTCCACATTTTGATTATTCTTGGGAGATTGAGCTTTTGACAGAGAAAATGAGCTCCAAATTGAAAAGTTCAAGATGTTTTGGAAAGTAGACTTGCCAATCATTCCAAAAAGCTATCCCATGCCCAATTTGGACACCGAGAAGGCAATCAAAGGTTGTCTTGAGTTGGCGATGTACGTTGAGGAAGTGGCATTTCGCATTCATGAGGTGGCGTTGCACATTTGTGGTTGGTGTTGTACGTTGAGCAGAAGGGCTAGAAAGGCCTCAAAACTTCAAAAAACTTCAAGATTTCCCTCTGTTCCCTTCAATACAAGTAATTTGTCCTCCCATACTGCATTTTTGGTTTGCATTCAAACTCTTAAGCATAATTCCCCATGGTAAATGTGAAACACTAAAATTTCCCCTAATTATGCCTAAAATCCTAAACCTAATTATCCTTCCTATCACCTATCCCTAGAACTCTAAACTCTTTCCCTATTACATTCCATAACATGCCCATCCCTTTATCCCTCTTCCCAAACAACAATATCTCAAACAAACCAAGCCCTCCCTCTCACTTTCATAATTCATATCCTTCCCTTCCTTTTCTAGTCTACCAAACACCTCATAAGGTCCTTCCCATCCCCTAACTCCCAAATAACTCTTCCCCATTCACTTTATCCCTTTTCTTGGAGTGTACAGCCTCAATCTTTGCAAACATGGATAGATGAGAAGGCCAAAGAGACTAGAGCTACTGAGGTGCTCGAGACTTACATGACATATCAGAGGGGCATAAGGAGATTGTTTGCAACTGATAGGAAAGTGTTTGATGCACGAGATGTGGAAGGGAACTTTCCTTCTTCATCAACCCTTAGGTAAATGCTAACTCCACATGCTGTGGAAGGGGTTTTTCATTCTTCATCAACAAACAGGTATAGGTATAGCAGCTGCACAAAGGGAAGGAAAAGATTCCAAAGGACAGTTTTGATGATGAGGAGGAAATAGACATTGATTTGACAGAGCATGATGAGTTGGAGCAACATTATACTCATCATGGCATAGAAATAATTGACTTAGAGGCTCACGATAAAGAAACAATAAAGGACATCATGATACAAGAAAAAGAGGATCAAGTCCAAGCTTTGATGGACAATTTGGAGAGGGCCAAGTATGTCATCACATATTTGGAACAAGAGAACAAGCAGTTAAGTGACAAGCAGGTCCTCATGGAACTGTAACTTATCAAGGTAAAACGGAAAAATGAAAAAGAGGTACAAGTCCCTTTAACTCCTATTGAGAAGGAAATTGGAGATGATAGAGAGACTTGGCTTGAGAGAGCCAATTTTCACCTTGAGAAGCTATTGCAAAAGGCCAATAGAGAGAATCCGATGATCAGGCACATGGCCTACCATTACAGGACTCGAAACAAAATTTGCAACATGAGGGTCAAAAAGATGAAAGCTAGGCTAAGGCGGGCTCTGAAAGGAAAAAAGGAGGAGGATAGGCTTATGTTGCTTGTTAAAGCTTTCTTGGCTCATCAAGACACTTGATGATGGTGCTTCTCACCAATTTTGTGCAAGTTTGGAAGAATTTTTGTCATTTGCAAATTTTGAAAGTTTATAAATAGGAAATCTGCCTCAATGTGCAACACCACCAGCATTGTGCTTTTCCTAGGGGCACCCAATGCATAAATGGTTTGCATTTTTGGATTTATAGTGATGATTACATGCACCCTATGGATTTTCTAAGTTTTTGGGGGATAACTGGTCCACCAAAAGGTCAAAAGACACCCTAAAAATGACCTTTATGCCACTTTTTGGACACACAGAAGTAGTCTTGGTAGAGTGCATTTTTGAGGGATTTAATGAGGTTCAAATGCAAATATTAGAGGTTTTTAGAAAGTAGACTTGATGAAATTTCCAATGAGCTATCATGAGCTCAATTTTGATGCTGGGAAGGCCTCCAAAAGGAACCTAAAATTAGTGTTATGCATTAGGCCAATGGCGCTGCGCGTAGGGGAAATTTTGCACAGGATGCCTATTTTTCCATTTTTTGACTGTGTTCATCGATTTTATCTCATGGAGGATGTTTTACCTTTTTAAATGATGACTTGGCATGTAAATATGATAGGTAATTAGTACTAGAGGGTAGATTCATTGGTTTAAAAGTCAGTTTGATCTCAAATGAATCAATTTTTCACTTTTATAGGCAAGTTGTTGAGATGCCTATATTCCTGTTTCTTATTTTGTGTTCGTTAGATTAGATCCTCATCCTACAGATTAAACCCATCAGGGTGGGAGGAGGTTGAATTCATGTCTATATCTTCTTCTTCTTTCTCATTGTAAAGGGTTGAACTCAGCTGGATGCGTAGACCTTAATTGTACATCTTTTCGTAGGCAGTTTACAAGAGATTAATAAGAATTGCAGCTATTTTGATGGGATCCATGTGGTATGGAGTTCTAGTGCAATTTATTCTTTTGTGATCATATGTTAATGTTTTTTTTATACTTCGTTAATCATTTCATTGATTCTAAGTGAATGGTTTCATGTTGATAGGTAGAATTCATTATATTAGTGCTCTGCTTTGAGAAACCATTCACCATTTCATGTTCTCTGTAGTCTAGGAAGGATCCATAGTTTTCACATGCTCTTGCTTCTCACCAGTCTTAATCATCTCAACCCATCAAGCCCTAGAGTGCTAAACCTTATGCCTACCTTGCCCCATTGAATACCCTGCAATTTTGACCTAATTCCCTAGACCTAAACTACCCAGCTCCTCCTAATTCGGCAAAACCCCTTAAAATTCCAATCAAAACTTCATTCTACTATACGTAGCTTACTGTCCTTTACCTGATCCAGTCATCTTGGCTGAGATCCTGTCATAGGGAGCCCTGTCTCAGCCTAGTAGGGCTAGCTACTTGGCTAAGTGTGGTTTATGGTTACCTTGGCATTGCTTTCCTTCAACCTGAGGTTCAATCTAGGTGATAACATAACCTGGACATAAAAATCCAAAACTTCTTCCATGTTGTTATTTTAATTGTAAATATATTTAAATCATACTTACAATAAATTAAGAATTATGTGTTTGTTAAGACAATAATTTTTTCTCAATGAAATACTAAAATGGTCTTTGTTTCCTTACTTATTATTAAGGTCACTTAGAATATTTCACACATAATTTCTTTTGGGTTACTAGGTAATTTGTATTTTTTTTTTTTTTTTTAATAGATAACCATAGGTTTCCTACCCAAACCCTACTGATCGTTCATGTTACTTGGTATAACAACCTCATGTTAAGTTTTCATGTAATAAAGGATAATAAAGGGAAAATAAGACGAAGGTCATGGGATGTGCATTCAAAGATGGATGTTGGGAAAACAATTTAATGGGCATCACTTGTGGTTTAATAATGGTTATGGAAATTGGCAAAGGAAAAGAGGAAATAATTCACATTTAATTATGGAAATAATGGAATATACGAGAAAAGGAAGGTGAAGAGACATAAATTTTCATGCAAGGGAAATCAGAGGGAAAAAAAAAGTAAAATGAAGGAAAATGAATGAAAAAGGGGACATAAATGATAAAAGCGAATCAGAGAAATGATTCACAACTTTTTTCAGTTCAGTTTCTCCTTTCATTCTCTCTCTCATACACTCTAGCAGACTTAAGAGTATTCTTGGAGTACCTTAGCATTCACTTGGATTTGGAGAAAGGAAAGTAAGCAAGAAAATAAAATTAAATGAAGGCAAGGGACACACAAGGGAAAGTAAGGGGGCAAAAAGAGAAGGTTGGATCAATAGCTTCAACAAGAAGATATTGTAGGTAATAAGTTGCATGCATTATTTCCTTGTTGGGAGGTGAATGCATGGTACACACATTTGTTTATTTGGTTCAATTATTGTCATTCATATGGGGTTTTCCTGGTTTAATAATGGTTTTAGCTATGCCACACATTACCTAGATAGACATGGTTTGATGGGATTATTTCATGGTTGAGCTTTGGGTTGCTAAATGGTTTTAGGACTAGTTTAGGTGGTCTCAGGAAAATCCTGAGGGTTGGAGTTGGAGATGGTTTTATCTAGGAATCCCTCGACAGGTGGGTGGAGACAAAAGAATTCCTCGAGGTATAATGAGAAAATTCTAAGGAATTCAAGCTTGGTTTGATTTTGTGATCTTAAGAGCAGTTTAGGTGAGATCATGGTAGCTTGAGGGTAGATATGGTTTAACCTATGGAATCCCTATTTTGTTATGTCTTGTTTTATCCTAGGAGATCCCACATTCATGCTTGGAATATGTCACAAGGGTGATTAGCTTAATGAAAGATTCGTTTTAGTGGCATATATGGTCAGGTGGTACATGGAAGTCCCGAACTTGGTTGTATTTTTTATAATTTGATATGATATATTCTTATAATGTAATTAATGATCACATGTAATAGTTATTATGTGGATTTTATGATTGGTTTATCAAGTTTTATATTATGGTTATATGTCCTTATAAGCATCATTTTATGATGTTCTCAAGATATTTATTTGTTCATGATTTGATAGTTATTAAATGGTTGGTGAATTCATGGGCTACTAAGTTTTGTTGCTTGTAGCTTGAGAGGGCATTCAACCTTCTTGCTGATTCTCAGATGAATTTTATAAGTTTATGATCATATATGCATTCATGACATGTAGCCTATATGTTTATAATTTGTTTAATGAAATGTATATAATGTAATAGGCATGTCTTGGTCAAGATCTTGTGCAATTTTTGTTGGAAATAATACTGAGAGGGGGGGTGAATCAGTATTATCACATCAATAAAACTTTTTCATTTCCATATTCAGATTCATATATGCTACTTCCACAACTTCTTATGATTCAGTTAGTTGATCCTTAATGAGTGCATTAGAACATTATCAACCAATTAACAGTAAACAGGTGCAGTAAAATAGAACAAATCATCACACATAAGACACACACATGAACACCATGATATAAGGTGGAAACCCAATGTGGGAGAAAACCACCTGCTGCAAGTCATCTCAATATTCTTCTTAATAAGAAAACCCTTTTACAATATTCCTGTACTGGTGCAGTCTTATACCAATACGCAGGCTTCTACCTACAGAGAGCTACAACCCCCATAATTCTTGTACTAGCCGATCCATTTACTAGTACGCAGGCTGCTACCTGCTACAATGCTCCAAATATTTCAACTACTACTGGAAGGGAGCTACCACCCCCTTTGCTCTTGGTTTAGCTAAGATACTAGTACGTAGGCACTGGCCTACAATCTTCCCTCCTTCGGGTACCACGTTTCATACTGGATACACTTGAAGCATAACACATAATCTGAAAGGCCACGTTTCATCCAATTTTCATAATGGACCCATTAACATCATTGAAGCACATAATCAATCAATCTTCTGAATCACCCAAACACCAATACTTATTCAAGGATAATATGTGAGTTATTAACCAGATCTAGTACATCAGATCACATAAAGATAAGAACTTGATCCATTCAACCATAATCATGTTGTTATTAGAACTCAATACCAGTAACCAGACATCAATTATGCACCCAGAACCCTGCAGAATAGTCAAAGGTAGTTAAAACAAATTTCAAGCAGGGTCCGCAACTTCACCACTAGACATCTGCGAACATCCACGCCTGTGCTTCTTTCTGATAGGCAGGTATCCGCACCTACACCGTGTCGCACTTGCGGTCCTGCGGCTAGATCCACACCTGCACACACTTTTGCTCTGCGGGTATCCGCACCTGCGCCTTCTGCTGCGCTGTGTACCTCCGCACCTGAGCCTTCTGCTGCGCTATGGGTATCCGCACCTGCGCCTTCTGCTGCACCGCATACCTCCACACCTGCATCTTATGCTGCGCCGCGTATCTCTACGCCTGCGCCTTCTGCTATGCCACGTACCTCTGCACCTGAGCTATGGATCGCCTGCAAACCTCTGAATAAAGCCAATTTATCAGTCCTCCAATGTGCCACAGACTGTCTGATCTACAGATCTGATCATGCGCCAATGAGATTGCGACTTATCAGTAGATCCGCCTTACAGTTTACAGAATTCTCCTTGATTTAGATCTAGCTATCACTCACCAACCGATCACAAGTATTCCACATCTAGATCACCTTAAGATATTCAACCCATGAGTCTCTCTTCCAAATGATCTCCTTCCCCGTTTTATAGGCAAGCCCATATTCAAACCATGATCCAAAACCATAGGTATTCAATACTAGGGACCCAATACCTTGGATGAATATCTTTAGATGCAAAACCACGGACAAAAACCATAGGATTAAACATGTTGGACTAGATACCATGGATCACCTTAGGATTTTCCACGTGCATGCGCTTTCCTCTGCATGGAAGTGCATGTACTGGGGTTCGCACCTTCTGTTCGGATAACCTGCGAACATGACTGCACTTTCTGAATGGCGTACCTGCGGGTCTGCACCTTTTGAATGGTGTATCTTCGATCCTCTTATTTTCTTCCATTCTGAGAGGCTGATCATCAATCTTTGCTACTGGCCTATTGCACTAAGATCTATCACCTGTATGAGTTGCCATCAAGGACAACACTTGTCTCATAATGCCAACAATCTCTCCCTTTGGACTTGATGGCAAGGCTAACTTTTCATACTAAGGACTGACATTTGATTTCTTTGAGCTATCATGCATTCTGTCACATCTGATATCTCTTCTTGTAGATTCATCTGATTATATATAAGTGAGATGTTCTTTTCTGAGTGGGTTGCCATCAAGTACAACATATGCATCATAATGCCAACAATCTCCCCCTTTGGACTTGATGGCAACAACACCAAATCACTCTCCTCCTTTGACATCAAGGGCAAAGGGCAGACCAAGATATGCTCTTTTCTTGATATGCATTCTGCTGTCCATACTCCCCCTGAGTACCTGCTAAAATCTGTGAATAAGCTCCCCCTTTGTATATGTCATGGTGCACCAATCTGTCCATGCTCTTTCTGAGAACATGATGAAATGTTTGTTCCGTTGAAATATGCTTGATCATGCTCCCCCTGATTATTAACCAAGGTCTGCAAAAAGATGTTCTACAAGAAGAACATGACTCTGTACATCATAAATGACCTTCCTATCACCAAAGACTCATACATACATCTATCTCCCATCACAATGGTGATATACCAAAAGTTTACATATGATAACATAAGAGAATAACATCATTCATCCCAGGCATAGTGGGGAAACCAACATAGGCCGTTACATGACCTGAAGAGATCTCATCAAATAACAGATAGAGACACACTATTACATCATGAGTCTTGATATGACCTTTACATCGAATGATATACATGACATTTATAACAGACACCAAACACCTAAATAAGATCGTGATAAACATTAGCAACGACACTGTATGATCTGCTCCATAGCATCTGTCACCAGCAACTTGTATTAGTGCATGAATCATCAACTCATCCTTTTGAATAAAATTTTGTATATACAGAATCATTCTATCATTTGTGAGAAACACCATAGCCATCCAGCTTTACATGGACCAAGTATCATCAATTGGGACTATCTACATCAATCAACATATGTACGAAACAACCTATCATCATATAGGTAAGAACTCATCATCATCATATCTCCGACAATGCAACTTTGAATAATCATCCATGTATCCAGCCAACAATCCTCATCCATATGTGTGCCAAGAACAATAGGAATCCGGCATCATAATTGTAATATATGATCTTTATGAATATGGCGACAACATCATATGAGTTACTCATCATCAAGTGAATTCAAGTTATGTACTTCTCCTTATCCTTATGAAGATCACCATGTAAGCACCATTAGAGAATCAACTAAATATCAACTATGTAACCCCAAGAATCATCTGAAAAACTCATAACCATATCATAGCAAAATGAATCATTTATCCATATAAGCATCATCACCAAGGACTATTAACCATAATACCATCAATGCATTAAAAGCATATCCTCCCCCTAAACCTGTGCCATCTTGTTTACTGTTAGATCTGATCATGCATATCAGCAAGAAGTATAAGTCATCATCATTATCAAGTTAGAAACAAAACACTTCTAACCATCAAGTCATTTCCACACATCATCAGCAAATTGTAACCACTATCAAATAGTGCAAATAAACCAAATCATAACTGATCCTTTTCCTGAACCTGGCCCTATTGTCTTTCCTCAAACAATCATATACGTGACTATGCCATAACCAACTCGTGTATATATGTGACTTCTCTTTAATAAACTTGCGTATGAGATTTAGGACACTGAAGTTTTACACTTCCAGCTCCCTCTGATTCAATTATGTCTGTGTGTTGTGTTGTGCTGCCTCTTTCTGACTGTACTTCTTTCTTCTTCCACATCTTCAAGTGTGATGATGATGTTTTCTCCTTTTGGTATGGTGCCTATACTTTGTTCCTGCGTTCCTTAGCTATATGTCCAAGCTTGTTATAAGTGTAACATCTTACATGTCTCATATTTCTTCTATAGAAATCAACAGCTCTGTGACCAAACATATTGTAAGCAAAGCAATATCCATTAAAGTACATTGAATGAGATGATCTTTCTTCACGATGGTCTTGAAACCTTCTTCTTGTACATCTGGCTGCAACATGCCCAAGATTATGACATACATAACATTCAACATTATTCATAGGAGGAGTAGAAGATTTTCTTTGAAGAGTTTCTTTCCTTGGTTGATAATGAGATTGACCTTTCATCTCCTTATTGAGTATTTCACATTTTGAAGTCGAGTCCCTTGTCTTACTTTGTGAACTAGATTCACCTTCAATAGATTCATGAAAACTAAGACCAGTTTTGATAGCAGGAGACCTTTGACTATTAAGAATATCATCCAAGACCTTAGTACTATCTTGAAATCGTAAAAGCTTATCCTTATCTTCTAATTTACCTTTCAATATATTTACCTCAACCTGAAGTTGTTCCCCCTTTTCCAGACATTTCTTCTTCCAGATTTCTTCAAACTTTCTTCCTTCTTCCATTTGTTGCCTTAGTTTGAGTATCTCCTTTTCTTATTCTTCATTCAGATCCTACTACATTTGACGAATGATGAAGGCACATTCTAGCTGAGATTTTAAACTGATGACTTCGTTTTCTTGTTTTTCAATAGCTTGGAGTAGATCTTTATTTTGCTTCTTTGATTCTTCAAGATCTTCTTTTAGCGAGCGGATCGTGGCTTCAAGACTTTCATAGTAACTGGATCTATCTCTG
>APFE030325043.1:56795-77524 GCA_000404065.3 Pinus taeda
CTGCTTCTTTGATTCTTCAAGATCTTCTTTTAGCGAGCGGATCGTGGCTTCAAGACTTTCATAGTAACTGGATCTATCTCTGAGTTTCTTTATGGTTGTCCTTCTTTCATTGACTTCACCTCTTAATGATGTTACTTCATCCTGAAACTTTTGTTATTTTTCCTTGAATAACTTCCTTACCTTGTTTCCTTCTTCTAGTTGGGCTTTTAGTTTGGTAGCTTCTTCTTTGAAGTCACATTCCCTTTTGTTCAATAGATCTTTTTTATCTCTGATTTTGTCTAAAAGCCTTTTAAATTCTTCCTCTATTTGATATCTTTCTTGTTCACCCATAAGAGAAAATTCAGTTGTTTCGCTATCACTTTCATCTTTTCCAAATGGATAGATAGCTGGAACATCAGAGGATAGAAAATTCATACCTAATAGTTCATCTTCATTCTGAAATGATTCTGACTCTGATTCTGAATCTGAAGAGCTTCTTACATCTAATCCCCAATCGATTCTCCCAATGTCATAGTTCTTCTGAGATGTCTTCTTCTGCTTATGTGCTTTCTTCTTAAGCTTCTTTCCCATTGTTCCACGGATCTCCTTCAAGCAATCAAGCTTCTACAAAAGGACCTTCTCTGATACCAATTGTTGGAAATAATATTGGGGGGGAGGGGGGTGGTGAATCAGTATTATCACATCAATAAAACTTTTTCATTTCCATATTTAGATTCATATATGCTACTTCCACAACTTCTTATGATTCAGTTAGTTGATCCTTAATGAGTGCATTAGAACATTACCAACCATATTAATAGTAAACAGGTGCAGTAAAATAGAACAGATCATCAAACATAAGCCACACACATAAGCCACACACATGAACACCATGATATAAGGTGGAAACCCAATGTGGAAGAAAACCACCTGCTACAAGTCATCTCAATCTTCCTCTTAATAAGAAAATCCTTTTGCAATATTTTTGTATTGGTGCAGTCTTATACCAGTACGCAGGCTTCTACCTGCAGAGAGCTACAACCCTCTCTCGTTCTCCAGTCTCTCCTGGAAGGGAGCTACAACCCCCATAGTTCTTGTACTAGCTAAGATACTAGTACGTAGGCGCCGACCTACAATATTCTCTCCTCCAGGTACCACGTTTCATACATTTTCAGAATGGATACTCCTGAAGCACAACCCATAATCTGAAAGGCCATGTTTCATCCAATTTTCATACTGGACCCATCAATATCATTGAAGCACATAATCAATCAATCTTTTGAATCACCCAAACACCAGATCAATACATATACAAGGATAATATATGTGTTAGCACCCAGATCTAGTCCATCAGATTACATAAATATGAGTCATTATGATCCTGATCCAATAATAGTTCTCATCTATCAATACTGAAGCTAAACACAATCAACAAAACAGGATATGTAGAATACTGACACCTTTAAACTGTCATGAGAACCCATCAACAACTAGAACCACCTGTGACTTCAAATATCATAGCTCAAATTCTATACGCTACTAAAATGAACCAAACCTGCATACATATGCGCTTACACCAAAGCCAACCCGCGTATAGATCTATAAATATTCAAACATGAATTGCAATGATTTCAAACTTAAGTTATACCTAGATCAAGTCATTACAAGCGTCAGTATACAGATCTAGAATAAGCATAATCAAATATATAGAGATAGCTCATTTCAAACCATTTGATCCCGATCTATCCTTAGATCTTGTTTTCCATCAACCAGTGAGATACATCTTTAGCTTAGATCTAGATCTGCACCATAACCCAATCACAGTATTCCAGATCTAGCACTTTATCAGATATTCAATAACAATTCAGATGATTCTTTGCGAAATGATCTCCTTCCTCTTTTATAGTCTTAGGCCTTTCACAATACCATGGTCCAAAACCATAATAACACAATACCATGAACCCAATACTTGGGATCAACACTTTTGGATGCAATACCACAGACCAAAACCATAGGATCAAAAATTGTTGGACTAATACCATGAACCAACCATGAAAGTGCATGAGATCAACACTTTTGGATGCAATACCATGGACCAAAACCATAGGATCAAAAACTGTCAGCCTAATACCATGAACCAACCATGAAAGTGCATGAAATTTTCTCCCCATTAAATAAATTTTTCTCTTCATAAAAGTCCGTGAAATTTTCTCTACATGAAATAAAATTTTCTTTGCATATAATTCCGTGAACTTTTCTCCACATGAAATAAATTTTTCTCTGCATAAAAGTCTGTGAACGTTTCTCTACATGAAATAAACTTTTCTCTGCATAAAATTCCGTGAACTTTTCTCTACATGAAATAAACTTTTCTTTGCATAAAATTCTGTGAACTTTTCTCCACATGAAATAAACTTTTCTATGCATAAAATTCGGTGAAAATTTCTCCACATGAAATAAACTTTTCTCTACATAAAAGTCCGTGAACTTTTCTCAACATGAAAGAAACTTTTATCTTCATGAAAATGCGTGAACTTTGCTACACTATAATTTATCATCTGAGTGATTTACCAACAAGGACAACACTTGTCTCATAATGCCAACAATTTTTGAATGGTTATCCTTGTTATCATGTTATTTATGTTACAAGTAGTTTTGGGCAGTGGTTTGGAGGCTTGCTTGGAAAAGTGGCATAGATATCATGACTGCATGCACAAAACAAGGGGTTTTTTGTCATAATTCCATGCCGACATGCTTATGGACATAGTTGGAGCCTCATAACCACACACACAGTGAGTCAAGGGTGTGGTTTGGGTGTAAACCCTGTAAAATGATTTCTAGCTTAGTGATTGATCAGTTGGGGTGATTGTCAGGTTCCCAAGTGGTTGGTATTCCTTGAGAGAGTTCATTAAGTTATTGGTATTAGGCCACACTTCCATCACCAGAACATGGAGGTTGGGTCATGTCATATCATCACTCAACTCATGTTTACCTCAGGGAGCTTGTAAAAATGGGTAAATGTGAGAAGGGGTCATGAAAAGGGTGGTATTAGAGTGGGTTTCATTCTCTTTGGGTGATATTTGACACCCCATGGTGGTATGAGAGCTTCCATGTTCAAACACTTGGACTTAATGGGCTAAATGTATATTGTTATACATGCATTATCATAGTTATGGTTATCCTACATGTGGTTGTTATTGCAGTCTAGTGTTATCATGGATGATGCTGATGTGTTAATTTCATGATGTATGTATTCATGATAATTTGGACTCACTAATGAAGATGAGACAACCTCCAATGAGATACACTGAGGTATGTTGATTATGTTTTCTGTTTGGTTTATCTAACATGGTAGGTTTGCAAGAAAAATAAGATGAGAAATAATGAGTAAAATGATGGATTACAATTCACATGACTCTCCTTACAGATCAATTGATCAACAAGGAGATGAGTACTATCTTGATACAACAGATACATTGAGATGCTTGATGGAAAGAATCAAAAGTAGAAAGGAAGATAACAAAATCTTGATTGAGACACATGAAAGGCTTACAATAGCTAAAGAAAAGCAAGGTGTGATTAATGCAGTGATCCTTTAGAGCCCATCATATTTCCAGATATAGAGACAACTAAGTATTAGTCATGGACAAGAGGAAAGGACTAATGGGGCTTATGCTAGTAGGTCTTGATCATAATATAACTTAGACAAAGATGATATATTCAGAGGTTGAAAATGGTTGGATAAACATAAAGAAAAAAAGGTAGTGCTTATGGGTTCTATTCTAGTTTTGGTTCATAGAGACGTCATCGCCACCACAACCATCATCCTTATAGGAGGAGCGAGAAGCAGTATTTTCTAGAGGAGTTTAGGATAGCTAAACCTCCTGATTTTGATGGAAACACGAAGAAAGCAGAAGATGCGGAAGCATCGATTCTTATAATGAAGAATTTATTTATATTGTATGATGATTAATACAATATGAAAGAAAATATAGTGATATTCATTCTTGAAGGAAAATAAGCTATCTAGTGGGAAGATATTAACTCGGTCAGAGGTGTCAGGGTAGAAGAGTTGAGTTGGCATGAGTTTAAAAGACTCTTCAGCAAGAAGTACGTTATGGTTTGTAGATTTCTGTGGTGTGATTTTTGAGAAACTGAATTCAGATATTCCACAGTGTTCATCTTCTATTCGTTGACATTTCAAGTCTAGACCAAGACTCATCATCAAGACTAATTTACAGAGAAGTGAATTGTGCGCAATAAATATGGTATAGGTGAGTTGTCAACTTCAAAACTCACCTATACCATATTTATTGCGCATGATTCACTTCTCTGTAAATCAGTCATGATGATGAGTCTTGGTGTAGACTCGAAACGTCGACAAATAAAAGATGAACACTATGGAATATCCGAATTTAGTTTCTCAAGAAGTACTTTCTTGAGAGATATTATGATGGAAAGGTGAGTGATCTATAATATTTGAATAGGGGTTCCATTATAGATGAAGAGTACATGATCAAGTTTCTAAGGTTGTTGAGATATGTGCCTTATCTCAAGGATGAGAAGACAAAGGTCCAAAGGTTCATCAGTGGATTTCCTTCAACATTTAAAGATCACATTTAGTATGATGAGCCTCGGTCATTGAGGAAGTCATCGGGAAATTGAAACATTGCTATGAGAAATATAAGTGTAAGACTGAGCCTAAGTGTGACTGGAAGGGAATGAGAAGGCTAAAGGAAAATGGCCTCAGAAGCGAAGAAGACCTTAGGATACGGGTGAGAAATAAAATGTGGCTTCTTATAGGAAGTTTAATGAAGCTAATAAGGGACATGGGCTTCCGCCTGGAGAGCAATAGAATAAAGGTAGTGGTAGATAATAGTGTTGGATTTGTGGCAATGACCATCTCAAGAAGGATTTTCCATTGTACCAGAGTAGCAGGTGACAAATTTATTGTGCTGAGAAGGCATAGATAGTTGGGGATGCTAGCCAAATCATTCCTCGGATCTATGTAGCACTTGATAATAGGCAGACAAACCATAAAACATCCATTATTGAGATGGAAGCTAAGATCTTTGATCATGTTGTGTCCATTTTGATTAACCCTAGATATAATTATAGTTATGTTAGTCCTGAACTGGTGAATCAATGTCATTTGAGTAAAGAAGTACATGTCGAGTATTGGTTGGTGCAGTTGGATATAGGGACCAAGAAAAGAGTTCATCATTAGGTGAGAGATTGTGGGTTTGTGTTGAATGGTATGCCTACACAACAACATCCAAATGTGCGTCCTTTGGGTTCATATATTATGTTTTCGGGCATGGGTTGGTTTTTTATTCATAAGACCAAAGTAGAATATTAGGAGAAGGCTATTGACTTCCTAGATGATGATGGACAGCAAAGAATCTTCCAGGGAAAGAAGAAGCCTACATTAGTTAGGATGGTTTTTATTACAGAGTTGGAAGAAGGGGTGTATATTGTTTGCATTGCATATTTCTAGTGACAAAAGGAAGAATGTTGAGGCTGATGAACTCCTAAAGAGATACCCTATTTTGTAGTAGTTTTAGGATGTGTTTCGTATAGATATTTCAGAGTTACATAGGGAAGCGTATTTCTCTATTTAGTTGGTACTAAGAGTAGCACCTGAAACAAAGGAACCTTACAGGATGAGTACTCCAGAGTTGGTGGAGCTAAGTTGCAACCTAAGGAAATTATTGATAAATGATACATAAGGCCAAGTGAATTACCTTAGGGTGAAATAGTGCTATTTGTGAAGAAGAAGGATGGCACTCCTAGATTATGCATTGATTACAAGAAGCTAAATAAGGTGGCTCTCAAGGAAAAGTATCATTTTCAAAGGATTGATGACTTGTTTGAATAGTTGAATGGAGCATCAGTGTTTTCAAAGATCGATTTGAGGTCAAGATATCATCAGTTGCACAACAAAGAATATATCTACAAGAATTCATTCCATACCATCTATGGGAATTATGAGTTTGTGGTGGTTCCATTTTTTTTTCCTAATTCTTTGGCTACCTTTATGTGCTTGATCAATAGTGTGTTGTGTCCTTATCTATACAAGTTTGTGATAGTATTCACTGATGATATATTGATATACTCCGAAGAAGATTATATAATGGACCCAACAACAATGTTGATATTGTTGAGGGAGCATCATTTGTATGCCAAGGTCAGTAAGTGTAGTTTCCTTCATAGTCGAGTTCATTACTTTGGGCATGTTGTTTCCAAGGAAGGTATAACATTGGATCATGAAAATATTAGATCTATCATAGAGTGCCCAATTCCAAGGAATGTGGATGAGGTCAAATCATTCATGGGACTAGCAGGTTATTACAAGAGTTTCATCAAGAACTTCTCAAGGATTGTCTACCCTATTCCAAATTTGCATAGAAAAGTGAAGAAGTTTGAATGGAATAAGGAGTGTGTAGCTAGTTTTGAGTAGTTGAAGCATTTGTTTACAAATGCTATAGATTTGAATATTGCAGATCTCGATAAGGAGCTTCTCGTTTGAAAATATGCTTGCAAGAAAGGACTTGGTGGAGTTCTAGTGCAAGAAGGATAGGTGGTATGCTATAAGTCAAGGAAGATTAATGAGCAGGAGCAGAACTATGTGACTCATGGTCTTTAGTTGGCATCTATCATTCATACATTAAAGATGTGGCAGCATTATCTTCCTGGCACGTGGTGTATTCTGATGAGTGATCATAGTGGACCGAGGTACTTATTTTACCAACCCAATACGAATGCCAAGAAATTTAGATGGTTGGCTACCCTTAATGAGTTTGAATTTGAGATTAAATACATTAAGGGAAAGGAGAACAGGGTTGCAAATTCTCTTGGTAGGAGAGTGTTAGTGAATCATGCTTCAGCTATGAGCTCTTATGCGACAAATTTGCAGGAGCGAATCTTGCAGTTATGACAACATGGTGACAAGTACCAAAAGTTGAAGTAGAGATTGTAGCAGCAAGGTGAAGGTGATAGATATGAGGAGTATCACCTCATAGAAGATGGCTTCGTTAGATTCAGGAACATGATTTATGTGTTAGATAACAATGAGCTCAAGAAGCTTATCTTGAGGGAGTTTCATGTCAAATTGTTTTTAGTCCAAGCCAGGATATCAAAAGATGTTGATAGTTGTTAAGAAGTTCTATCATTGCCCAAATTTGAGGAAGTGGATAGGTTTGTTTCTAGATGTTTGGATTTTCAACAGGTGAATGTTGAGTGCAAGCACCCAACTAGTTTGCTACAACCAATTCTAATTCCATAATGGAAATGGGAGGTCATTTCCATGGAATTTAGTAAAGGTATTCCTAGGACATCCAGACAACATGATTCAATCATAGTTGTGGTTGAGAGGCTGAGTAAACTGGCTCACTTCATTGCACTGGTGTCTACTAATTCAGCTAATGAGGTAGCTCAGATTTTATCAGGGATATAGTGAGATTGTATGGTGTTCCCAAGAATATTATATCAAATAGAGATGCCAAGTTCACTTCTAGGTATTGATAAGAGATGTTTGTATGTTTGGGGATCAAGTTGGCTTTTACTGTAACTTATCATCTACATACAGATGGATAGACAAAGAGGGTTAACAATATTCTTGAGGAAATGTTAAGGATATAGGTCATGCATCAACAAAGGAAGTCGAAGGAGTATCTTCCATTAATAGAGTTTGCATATAATAATGGGCATCATGAATCTTTGAGGATGAGTTTATTTGAGGCTCTCTTATGGTGGAGTTGTAATAATCCTATTAGCTAGAGTAATTAGTGAACAAGGTATTGATTGGGTCAAGCATGTTGGATGATATGGAGTAGGAGATGCACGTTATTAAGAGGAATTTAAAGGCAACACAATACATGCAGAAGAGCTATTTAGATCAGCACATAGCATTCAAGGAGTGTCAGGTTGGGGAGCATGTGTACTTGTGTATCAAGACCAAGAAGAGATCCTTGAGGATTGGATCATGTGCCAATTTGGCACCTCGGTGTTGCAGGCCTTTTGAGAGCTTTGAGAGGATTGGACCAGTGGCTTACATACTTGCAATGATGCCAACATTGAATGTCCATGTTGTTTTCCATGTTTCATTACTTAAGAGATATGTGCAGGATGTTTATCATGTGATTGACTCGTCTATATTATAGGTGGAACCATAGGGAGAGTTCCATCCATAGTAACAATGCATTTCACAGCGGAAACAAATCATGCTCTAGAACTAAGAAATCAAGCAATTTAAAATGTATTGGAAGCACTTTGGGCTTGATGAAGCTACATGGAGGATGGCCGATCAGATGCGAGATTTGTATCCTTCATTATTTGTTGATTCAAAAAAATGAGTTTTTAGTCTGTGTGTGTGTGCGTGCAGGTATGGTTGTAAGTACCAGAATGTGTTGTGGTATAAATCTCCAATAAGTGATATGTTTGTTTTTCTTTCAACAAGATTTCATTGTAAATATTGCATCAAGCTATGTTATAAACATCCATAGGCAATATGTTTTGTTTTCAGTGGTTTGCTGGTCATAGTTGTCATAGAACACTTAGGACAATACTTCCCCAAGGGGGAGGGGTATGTAACATCCCTGGGTTAAATTTTCATGTAATAAAAGATAATAAAGTAAAAATAAGACCAAGGTCATGGGACACGTATTCCAAGACGAATGTTGGGAAAACACTTTAGTGGGCATCACTTTCTTTTTAATAATGGCTACGGAAATTGGCAAAGACATTAGCAAAAGGAAAAGAGGCAATAAGTGACATTTAAATATGGAAATAAAGGAAAATAGGAGAAAAGGAATGTGAAGAGACACAAATTTTCATGCAAGGGAAATTAGAGGGAAAATGAAGGAAAAAAAGGGAAAAGGGGACATCAATGATAAAAAATAATTACAGAAACAATTCATATATTTTATCAATTCAGTTTTGGCTCTCTCCTTTCATTATCTCTATCATACACTCTAGCACACTTAGAGTTTTCTTGGAGCACTTTAGCATTCTTTTCGATTTGGGGAAAGGCAAGCAAGCAAGCAAAGGAAAGAAAAGGAAGGAAAAGGAAAAGAAATGGAAACAAGGGGACCATAAGGAGAAGGCTAGATCAATAACTTCAACTGGAAGATCTTCCAGGTAACATGTCATGTGAGTGATTTGCTTGTTGGGATGTGAATGCATGGTACATGCATTTATTTATTTGGTGAATTTGTTGTCATTGGCATGGGTTTTTCCTATTTTGATAGTGGTTTTAGCACTGCCTTGCCATTACCTAGACAACCATGGTTTGAAGGGATTGATTCTTGGTTGAGCTTTAGATTGCTTAAGCATTTGGGAATCGGGTGAGGTGGTCTCGGGAAAATTCCAAGGGTTGGGGATGGAGATGGTTTTCTCTGGGAAGCCTGAATAGGTGGTTGGAGATAGGAAAATTTCACAAGGTATGGTGAATAAATTCTGACGCTCCAAACTTCGTTTGTTTTTATGATCTTGGGACCGGTTTAAGTCAAATTAGGGTAACTTGAGCATGGAGGTGGTCTAATGTCTAGATTCCCTATTTGGTTATGTTTACTTTTATCATAGGATATCCCACATTCATGTTTGAAATATTGCATGGGGGTGATTGGATGAAAGAAACATTTGGTTCAGCCCAATCTATGGTCGAGTGGTATATGGAAGTCCCTGACTTGGTTGGATTTTCCATAATTTAATATGATTTATTCTTCTAATGTGATTAATGAGAACATGTACAAGTGATTATGAGGATTTTATGGTTGGATTTTCATCATCTTTATTCCTGTTATATGTTGGTTATAAGCATGGTTTATGATGTGCTCTAGCTATGGTTTTTTTTCATGATTTGATAGTTTATTGAATGGTTGATGAATGCATGGGATAACAAGTCGTGTTGCAGACAGCTTGAGAGGGCATTGATCCTTCTTGGTGATTCTCACATTAATTTGAGAAGTTTATGATTAGATGTGCATTCATGACTTGTAGCTTATACGTTTAAAATCTATTTGATGAAATGTCTATCATGTACTAGTCATTCCCTCGTCAAGATCTTGTTCAAGTTTGAATGATTAGCGTTGTTATTAGGTTATTTATGATTATGGAAATTTATAGGAAGTTCTGGGTAGTGGTGTAGAGTCTTGTCTAAAAAAATGTCATAGATCTTGTGACCACATGCACAAAACAAGGGATTTTTTGTCATAACCATATGCAGGCAGGCTTATGAGTGCGATTGGAGCTTCATAACCGCACACACTATGCGTCGAGGGTGCAGTTGGGGTGTAAGCCTTGTGAAAAGGAGTTCCAAATCAAAGACTGATCACTTGGGGTAGTTGGAAAGATACTGAGTGCTCTGTAGTTACTTAGGGAGGTCAATAAGTTGTCAGTGTTTGCCCTCTCTTCCATCATTAGAACTTGGAGGTCATGTCATGCAATAGTAGCACTCAACTCATGTTTACCCTAGGGAGCTTGTAAAAGCGGGTAGATGTCATAGTGGTTCGTTACACCTATAACACGGTGTTAGTCATAAAATGTATAATTTATACTATTCCATATCCATATTTAGTTCTTAGCTTCTCAAATATAAACAAATTCTTATCTAAAATTCGTAACCATTGCATTTTATATCAATAACCAAACATCTTGTAACAATTACTTCAAGGAATTCATACTCATATAGTGCTTTTAGAAATAAAGCAGAGGCTTACACGTTGCTCCTATCCTTGAATGAAATTTTAGGAATAGGCTACAGACTTACACATTCGGCCCCTAACTACCAGAAAAAAAATAGGAATAAATAATTTTGATTCTTTCCCTCCACAATTCTTTAACAACATCTTCCTCAACCCATTTTTTGTTAACTAGTATTTCTCTCCGAGTGGTAATGATTTGCTATGGTTATTGCATTTATCTCCCACAATAACTTACACAAGTTCCACACAGTATTTTTTTCCCAATCCTATAATTTTTATTGTGGTATTTATTTTCTATGAAATATTATCCTTTTCTTCTTCTTTCTCCTTGAAAAGTTCAAGATAATGACAAAAGTAAGATTTCTTTTCTTTTTTCTTTTTGCCTCTTTACACATAACTAACTCAAATTATTTCTTCCTAACAATTAGGGGTTAATCTCTTATATTAACCATTAACATATTTCTAAAAAGATTAATATACTATCATAATTCCTCGTTCATTATTATTTTTTATTTCTAGAAAATAAAAATAATAGTTCATCATATTTCCTTTAGTTTTTGTCAAACTACTAAATAAATAAGTCACACAATATGTTTCTCCAGGTGTTTTACAGGTGGGAGGAATTGGAGCATTTTTATCGCTGCAGTGAAAGGCCATGTTCAGGAGCGTGAATTTTGGCCCGGAGAAAACAACCAGACCGTGTAGTATAAAACTTGACAACAGATAGATTTGGGAGCATTCAGAATAGACATCTCGTACATGGTTCTTGCCACTCACTTTGGGCTTTATAGCGCTCATGCGGTGGCACAACCGATGCGTTGACCACTTAAGCCATAATACGAAAATCAAACCTAATTTAACTTTTCAGGTGCTTAAAAATATGATTTTTTTTTTAATTGTATGGTTGAAAATAATACCATGGTGTAGACCCTATATGTTACATAGTGACATAATGATGAGGAGATTGATGTGCTAATATTTGATTGGGATTTTTCCTCGCTTTTAATAATTTTTTATTTTACAGAAATTACAATGGCCTTTACGCTACAACCATTGCAACCAACTTAATGTTAGTGGTTTACAATACTGAAGCATTTCTTCGATATTCCTTTAGCATATTATGCATTATTTGAATTGTTTTCTTAGATTATAAAACAGGGAGTAGGATTCCATCTTCAAGTCACTTTTGTTTATTTTTGTTTATAAAAAGAAGCTTTAAATTCAGGGTGAGTTTAAGGAATGAAAAGTTGTAGGGATTAATATTTTTAGGCGAGTTGATTTTTAATGTATTTAAAAAAAAATATGGTTTTTTTTAATGTTCGACTTAAATTTTACAGTTTTATAAAAATTATCATTATATTTAAAATCACAAAAAAATATATAAATTAATAGAAAAATTATTTCAAAATTTAAGTATTTTATAAAAAAATATTTATTATTATTTTATCAATTTTGTACATTATAAATTGAATAAGATTTATGTAAGGTTTTCTAAACATTAAGATAAACTTTCAATGCTTAAAATTTTCCATTAAAATAAAAAAGGGATAAATCCAATATAATATATTTGTTTATTTTAAATTTCATTAAATATGGAAATTTCACAAATATAATATAATATAGTTATCTTATTGCATAAAGTTTTGTAATATATTATCTAAAACTTTTAAAAGGTTTAAGTTAGTAACATGGAATTCATAGGAATATTTTAAAATTAAAATAATATTTTATATTACAATGTATTTAAATAATAATACATTTGACTATTATTTTAAGTAAACTGGAAAATAATCACCCCGAATGGGGTGACGATCGAGATTAAGGGTGGGGGAGTTCATAACCCTACTTGGATAATGAGCTAGGGGATGTGGCAACACACACATGATAATTGTCAATGAAGGCATGTGAAGACATTAAAGCTCTCACACTCAAGCTGATGAAGGGACAACACAGCTGAGGTGGTGGTCTATTCGAATGGTTTATGTGTAGAGGGAGGTCATTATTATGCTTCTTGTGTCGTTTAATATCTGGACATACATAGAGGTCAAAACTCAGGGTCGAGGAATACAGTGTGAAAACGCATTTCGAATGTAGGCAAGGGAATTGGGATAACACGGTGCTAAAATAAGGGCATCCATGAGCGAATATGTTAGAACAAAGACACATACACCAAGTTACATGCAACTAGAGAGTGTTGGAACTTGAATCCATGTTTCGCAGAATCATTTGGAAAGAGATAATTTTGATTGGTGCTTTAGTAATGAATTTCAAAACTCATTTGGTTAAATTTTAGGACATTCTACCGAAATATGGTGCCAAGGAGGATTTTTCTATTGTTTCCTTCTTAATCGTGGCAAATGAGATGGCCTTTTCCTTTCTCTTGTTACATGATATATGTTTTCTATTTTGGATCCTTTACTCTATAAGTGGTTGTGGGTTCTCCTTTCATCCAATGGTCTTGGTTTTGTTCCCTCCTCTTGGTTGTAATATTATGTTTGTTTGGTTTTTTGGGTGGGTTTTATGTCACCTAGAGGCTGGTTGTTGCGTAGGGATTTGGTAGTTGAGGGATTTCAATTCTTACCATGGTTATGCCATGTATTTTTTGTGAGTGGTTCAAGTTATTTTCATTCTTTTTTGTTGTGTTTGAAAGATAACATGGTGTTTGTGTTTGTGTTTGTGTAGTAGACATAATGGGGCTTGGTGGTGGGTGGGTTCCTGGTGTTTGAAGGAATTTATCTCTATTTTTGGTACCATTTCACCTATACAATCAATAGCACTAGTGTTTTCCATCCCTCTTGCTTGTCATATAGTTTTTTATCTGCATGCATTGTGGTATCTCTGTCAATGCACAATTTGGTGTCGGGAAGAAAATTTATGGCTAGGGAAATTAGCTTCATCTTTATACATGTGTGATATAGAAGCATCAACCCTGGGGATATCATTTTGTTTGTAGCCCAAAAGGGTTATGTCAAAATTTTGAAGAGAATTTTGTTTTCCATCCCTTTTAGTATGTATAAATTATGAGTTTAGAGGATTCTGATGTAGAGCCTTATGTCCTAATTCTAGAAAAAAATTGGATCATTGGGTTATTAGGATATTTGGATGAGTGGGTGTTTTGGTCAATTATGCCTTTGTAAATAATGACAAGTTTATAGTTGATTTATGAGTTAATTTAGGTTGCTGGAAAAATGTCCCATATGATGTTCCAGTTAGGATATTTTCCCAACCTATGGGAATCATAAAAAGGTATTGTATAGTTAGAGTTAGGGAAGGTTCTCATGGATTGTAGGCCAAGTGAATAGGAAATCTATTGAGCGAGTTAAGAGAGAGATAGTTATGGAAAGATATGAGAAGAGATCAGATTTGAGCCATTGTAAATCATCTATAAATTCTTTTTTGTTTTGAATAGGAGTCACATGTTTTTCTACATCTTCTATTGTGCATGGTTTATTCATTTATATGTAAGTCCCTGAGGGCTTGATCTAGTATCAATGTCTGTATAAGGAATAGAAAATAAATCAATGTTTCTCAAATGATTGTTGTATGCATGAAAGTTACTACATAGATTCCCTTCTTGATGAAGATTGAAACGTAGAAGAGTGAGTCCATGTGAATCTCAAAATAATCTTAGAGAGATATAGAAATCAAATATCTTGTGTACTAAAGAATAGAAGTGGTGCCATGGTGTTTAAGCTCATCGAAGAAGGTGATTGAGGTTGAGAATAGGAGAGACTCCCAGAGAAATAAAAAATCTCGGTGTTAGACCAATGAATGTATAAAGTTCCTGGAAGAAAGGAGAATCCCACTCAAGAAGAAAGAACCAACATATGCCAAGTCTAGGAACGAAAAAGATAGATAAAAGAGGAACTACAAAATTGCTTTCGAACTTAATGTTTAAGTGTATTTCATAGTCCATGATTCCTTTTATAGTTGAAAAATGTCACTAATCATCCTTGACCATCTCTAGTCGACCCAACCATTAGTTGACCAATTCTTTTAGTTAATGTAAGTTCTAATTAGGACCTTCCCCTCGACCATCCATTAAGGAACTGGGTCAGAAGATATCAACTTCACGACCTCAACTAAGGGTAAGAAATAATGAGGTGTTAGGCCTATATACTTATCCCTAAAAAAGATAATTCTCTTAACTAGCCTTCAGAAATACCGAAACATGAATATGGTAGACTTTTCCTTGTTTGGTGCTTATGAGCATCATATTTTCTATAGGTGTTGGTTATTCCTTTGAAAAGATTCCATTAGTGTTAAAGAAAGAAAATGACCATTATTCCCAAGACCACTTGAGACAACAAGCATGAATTTAGTAGATATAAGATGATGAAGAGAGAGATCGTGGTAAATGAATATGAGTTGGAACCACCAATGGAGTCAACATCTCCAATTAGAGTGGCCAAGAGGTGTGTTATATTTTCCGAACCAATAAAGACGAAGTTGGAGGAAATTGCATTCATGTATTAATTACGTGGTCCATAACCCTCATACTTCAAGATCTAATTCCATAGAGTTTGAAACTTTGTAAATCCTAGATTCAGTTTGTGTCAAATTGGGATCAGAGTGAAGTACACTCTTGGAATCAAGAAGGAAGAAGATATTAAATAACATAATATCTTTGGATATTAATATATAAAGGGAAATTGCAACCAAAAAATTAGAAATAGGAGAAAAAATAATCTAGTAGAGACTTTGGAGAAAAGAGGTAATGCTTGTTTTTTTATAACTGAGAGTCTGTTTTTTTCAAAAGTGGGATTGGGAGGAAACTATAGCTACCCAAAAATAAGGGTTGAGAAATTATTCGTAAGAGGGACAATAGACATGAGATAGAAAATATCATAATAAAAAATGTTGTGAGATGGCATAAGATATCATAGTATAAGAGGAATCTCTGCTAGAGTATTGTAGAGGGTTAGATAATTGTAACAAGAAACATTAGAGGAAGCTTAAGGAGCCCTTTTTCCTGATGAGTGAAAAGAAAAATTATACCATACAAGAATGTGAGAGGAAATGAGTCCACGGGGGATTCACTAGAGGCGAAATTCTATACCAAATGTGTTCATATTGGAGTATATATATTGAGGAAAAAATGGCATAATATATTGAGCATATAGTAGTGGGTAAAAGGGTTTTTATATTGGAAGGTATAAACATTGACATTGACAATTAATGAAAAATCATATAGGGGTATAATTAATAATGTTAATGAAAAAATTGATACCTAAAATATTTATTGAATGTGTGGGTTTTTTAAATTAGTAAGTTGTACTGTGTTCGTATTGGCTTGGGATTAAATAATGTTATTCTTAGAGGTATTTTCCAATATGTAGTCAAATTCAAGGTATTGTTTAGTATGCCATAAATGCACATGATATGTCATAGGTTCATTGAGTGAAGCCCCATGTGATTGAGAATAGGAGAAAACATTCAGAGGAATGCTTAGAAGAGGAAGTTGCACCAAGGAATAAATTCCAACAAGAAAGAGAGGTGAAAGAAGAGGAACAAATATAAATTGGGTGGTAACCACCCTCCTCCCACATTTACCCAAGTTCATCGGTCTACTAGGGTAAACAAGGGATGAAGAGTTATTATGATATGAATCAATGTCCTAAGTAAATTTAAGAAAGTGGAATCGATAAACCGAAACTTCACTGACCTTCCTTAGTAGCTATAAGACCCAAAAGAGCTAAACAATCACTCCAAGTCTCCAAAACTTGATTTAACTTTCTTTTTCACTAACCTTGATTCCTAGTCACATGAAAAAACCTACATCCACATGACTGTAGGCCTCTAGTCACATGCATAAACCTGTAAGGGAGCTACTATAATCCCAATTTCCTAGTTTTGTGCCTTCAGCCATGAACTATCTACCGCCTTTTCAGGGCTAGACTCTCGATCATTTCCCAGAACTTGATGATACTTTCCAAAACAACAAATGCCACAAATAAAAATCCTTTAGCGCACAACTTGATCAAGGAGTTCACCTAAGCCAGACCAACCGTGACATTTCATCGAACATATAAAAAACATGTAATCTACAGGTCATGAATGCATATCTAAACATAAGGGTTTGAAACTTAACTAAAATTCACCAAGAAGGTCTAATTCCCTCTCATAATAGTTTCAATAACATTTTTTAGTCCATGCATTAATGAACCATTCATATATTCATCAAACATTTTAAGAGCCATATAATTTATATGTCATATAATGAACATATAACCAACAAATAACCAACATGTAAACCATGACAACACATCCATAATATCACCATCATAATCAATACATATGCTCATAGATCACACTATAAAATACATCTTATTAAAACATGAACATTCCAACCAAGTTAGGGACGTCCATGTACCATCAGACCATAGATTGGGCTAAAGCAAATCATTTTTTCAGCAAATCATCCCTGCGCCATATTACAAGCATGAATGTGGGATCTTATGGAATAAATAAAACAAAACCAAAATAGGGCTTCAAGGGTCCTAACCACCTCAACCCTCAACCAATGATTCCACCTCACGATCATACATCACTAATCATCACCAGATTAGTCTATTCCCAAGTTTTCCAGGGCTCTAGAGCATTTGTTCCAACCAGCTCCATAACTAGTAACTCAACCCATAATTGTTGCAAGGATTGAAATAATTTATCGAACCAAGGCTCCAAGACTACTAACTCAACCCAAGTTGTTCTAGGGCTACCAGAGAATTTGTCCAACCAAGGCTCCAGGAAATAGTAACAAACCATAGCCATGAGGAACATGAGAATCAATCAACAAACAAATTGGAAAACCCACAACACCATGACTATCCTGGAAATGGAAAGGCTAGGAAAAACCACTATCAATCGATGGAGTCTTCCATCCCAATGACAACTCATAACCAAGAAACCACATGCATGTACCATGAATTCCAAAACTAGTAAGGAAAACATACATGCAACATGGTACCTACAAAACAATATTGTAGTTATTGATCCCACTGTTCCCTTGTTCTATCCTATTTCTTTTGTCTTCATTTCCAATCCAGGTGAATCATATAGTGCTCCAATCCTTCTCCAATAATATGCTAAATGCGAGAGAATTAGAGAATAGAATTAGAGTGCCAAATATTGAATTGACAAAAGCCATAAATTGATCCTCATAAGTTTTTTCTTATGATTGAGGCCTCTAATTTCTTGATTTTCCTTCAATTTCCCTCTCATTGCAAACCTGTGACCTTTTATCTTCCCTTTCTCCTAGTTTCCTTTATTTTCATAAATAAATGTCAATTAATGCCTTTTTTCCTTTGCCAATTTCCTTAGCCATAATAAACGAAAAGTGACACCCACTAGGATGTTTTTCCCACAATTCAGCTTGGAATACATGTCCCATGACCTTGGTATTATATATTTTACATGGAAATTCAACCAGTATTATTACATGAGTGAAGAACGGGAAGAAGCCTAAGATAAAAATATGTTAGAGACCCTGGTAGGTAACTACTCATTGAATTAGTTTAAATTTTCGCAAGCTAGCCAAAAAGTGCAAGTAGCATAAAAATGGAAGGAAATGACTATGGTAGAATGGACTTGTAGTAGAGGAAGGCTACATTTGAAGAATTTCAAGTGAGGCTAGAAATACAGAAGGATGGGAAATATGAAATCCTTAAAGAGATCATAAAGAGAGGGGTTCCCAAAAAGTGAGCAAGGTGTAATAGAGAGAGGGGAGAAAGGAGTGCCCAAGTGGTTCTAAAGTGAGGAATCATGTGGAATACGAATAACTAGGTTGATGTGAGGTATTTATGTAATAATAAAGGTAGGACTTATTACATGGCTAGGTTGCATCTCATGATGAGGGTGGAGAATGCCGAGAAGAGGAAGCCATAAATTAGCATTACTGGTCATAAGAAAGGTCTAAGTGTAAGCCACAACAAAGGAGAGAAAGATTAAAAAGGAAATTGAATGAGGAGAAGAATGAGTCAAGAAGGTTTTTATCAAAAGATAGAAGAACTAAAGGAACGGGTCAACATATTGCTACAACTACTAGAAGCGAGGGAAGAATACTAGATAGAAGTGGGACCCCAGGAAAAGGTTTAGTGTACCTTTCAAACAAAGGGATTTTCAGAAGAAATCGTCAAAATATATAGAGCTAAGGAAAAGGGGGATGAGGCCTTTGATAAAATCCTGGATGGGAAGAGAGGAGCTCAGATCAGCTAAGCCTAAGGAAGGAGTAGTTTGATTTTGTGAACTAGAAGAAAGATCACTCCTTGAAAATAAGGAGCAAGGACTTATGGGAGTTCCAAAAAAGGAGGAGTAATAGAAGATGAGGCTAGAGAGCCTTGTATTTTTTAAATTATCAAATTGTATGTGGATTCAGGGCTTGCAAATAAGGAAGATGGGAAGCCATCAAAATTTTTCATAAGAGAAGGTCTTGTAGGTGAAGATCATGGTCAAAATTTCCTAAAGAAGGAGACAAGTACAAAGTGAAATCAAGAAGAGGTGGAATTACCATTTGAAGGAAATCATAAGTAGTTCAACCATCAAATGAATAAAGGCATGCTTGTAGACCGAATGAAGCTGGCTTATGAAGATAGTTATACCAATGGTGAATTCTATCTCTTGAAGGCTATTACAAAGAGAAGTAGATTTGAAGAGATAAATTATGGAGACACCTACAACAAGAAAAAGGGGAATCATATCATGTTGTCACTATATGAAAAGGAATTGAAATTCTTAGAGGATTGGTTGAACAATCCTAATATCGAAGAAGACTGTGTGGAGAATTCAGTGGAGGAATTGAAGGAAGTTTAGATGCTTGAGGAATACAAATTTTATGGTAATTTGTGTGATAAATAAAAATTTGAAAGGAAAATTGTAGGAAAAGAGGCATGACAATAGACACTTTCAGAAGGGGAGAAGAGGCTTGAGACCAATTTGTTTCATGAAAATTTATTTCATTTCCAATCAATGAGAATAGGGCTTAAAAATAATATGGAAAGTAGCCAGTGGTTTGAAATTATGCATTTTGTTTGCTACTATAACAGTACATGAGATTTCATAGAGAAACCATGGAAGGAATTGACAAATTTATACAATCAAGAATATAATGAGGTGGACAATGGATCCATATATTTTTTATAGACATTCACAAGGGTGAATGGTGTCAAAAGTTTGAATCAGTAAAGAAGAAACAGCATGTACCAATGAGAAGGCATATTGGACATGGAGATTGGGGAGATAAGGATGTTGATGTGAAAAGTGTCAACAAGGTTGTATAGTTAGAAGAGAATGGAAACTAGTAGCACGGTGTGGTTGATTGTACAATATTACCTTAGAAAGGAAAGTGGAGTTCTGCAAAATCATGTGTACGATTATAGGAGATCAAAGCCAAAATTGGAATAATAAGATGACCAAGCATATGAATCAAAACAACACTATTTTTGGATCCTATATGGCTCAATGCATTGAAGAAATTTGACCAAGAGGTCAAACGTTTTCCACTTGGGGAGTCTGATGCAAGAGCATCAACCCTAGGAATATAATGTTTTTTGAAGCCCAAAGGGCTCATGTGTAAATTTTGAAGAGAATTTTGTTTTCCCTCACTTTTAGTATTTATAAATTAGCAATTTGGAGGATTTTTATGTAGATCCATGTGTCATGATTATAGAATGAAGTTGGATCATTGGCATCATAGGATATTTGGATGAGTTGGTGTTTTTGCAAATTTGGTCTTTCTCAATAATCGCAAGTGTATAGATGAGTTGTGAGTTAGTTTATGTTGTTGGGAAAAATTTCCTATATGATGTTTCCGTCGGGATATTTTCCCAACTTGTGGGAATCATAGGAACATACTATAAAGTTAAAGTTAGAGTAGGATCCAATGGATTAGAGGACGAGATAATAAGAAAGATCTCGAGTGATTCCAGACAGAGAGAGATAGCTCTAGAAAGAGTTGAGAAGAGCTCATATTGCAGCCATTGTAATTCCTCTGTAAATTAATTTTTTTATAAGAAGAATTTCGGCGTAAATCACATATAGAAAGACATTTTT
>APFE030325043.1:77668-115815 GCA_000404065.3 Pinus taeda
CAACCAGTGTGGTTCATCGTCAGGACAAGTTGTCCTAACGATGAACCACACTGGTTGGTTCGAAACGCGTCGACAAAGGTCTTTCTATATGTGATTTACGCTGAAATTCTTCTTATAACTATGATGGATCACAGAAGCCTCAATTCTAGAATTAATTTTTTTACTGAATAGAAGCCACACGTTTTTCTACGTTGTCTCCTATGCATGGTTGATTCCTTTGTATGTAAGTCCCTGTGAGCTCACTCTAGTATCAATTTATATATAAGGAAGAGAATATAAACTCGTTTTATTCAAATGAGTGTTGTATACATGAAATTCCCCATGTAGATTCCCTTCACGATGAAGATTTAATGTGAGAAGAGTGAGTCTAAGCGAAGCTCAGAAGAAGCTCAGAGAGATATAGGAATGAAATAACTTGTGTACCGAAAAATCAAAGTGGTGTTAAAGTGTTTAAGCTCAAAGAAGAAGGAAATTTAATTTCAAAATACGAGGAAGTCCTTGAGAAATAAAATATCGGTGTTAAAGAAAGGGATGTATAAAGATCCCTAGAGAAAAGGAAAATATCACAAAAAAAGAAAGAACTATGCTATGAAAAGGTGAGGAAGGATCACAATAAACTAGACAAAAATGTGCAAAATTGCTTCAAGAATTAAAATCTAAGTCTATTTATCATTCTGGTATTCCCTTTACATTCGAAAATCATGCTAGTCGGACCTAAACATCTCGAGTTGACATGACAATTGGTTCGTCATTTATTTGAGTTAAATCAAGTTTTAGTTGGGACCCACCCTAACCAGCCAATAAGGAATATGGTAGAAACATAATGACTCCATGACCATGACTAATGGCAATAACCGATCAGTTTTTAGGCCTATATAGTCAACCGAACCAGGAGAATGACCCAGACTAGCCTTGAGTTAGGTCGAAAATTATCTATGATAGAATTTTCCTTAGCCTTTGCATATGAATTTCATATTTTTTGTAGGCAATGGTTATTCCATTTAACATAGGTGTTTTTTTTTTAAGAGAAGAATGCACCATTATTCCCAATCTCAGTTGAGATAGAATGGTTTTATATGGTATCTATAGGAAAATGAAGAGACAGATTGTGGCCAATGAATATGAGTTGGAACTCCCAAGAGAATAGATATCTATGAGAGGAGTGGCTAGGTGGTGATTTGTTCTGTCCAGAACAACAAAGAAGAAGTTGGGGGAAATTGGGCTCATGGATTCATTGTTGCACAAAAAGAAATTAAAATCCAATTTTCATGGGCCATAACCCTTAGACTTTAAGATATGAACCCATAGAGTCAAAAATTTGTAGACCCTAGCTTCGGTCTATGTCATAGTGGTATAAGAGGAATTGAGAAAGAAGAAGATATAAGAGAACACATGTTATTTGGAAATTAATATATAAAGGGAAATTGCAACTAGCGGGTGAGAAATAGGAGAAGAAACAATCTCATGGGGACTTTGGAGCAAAGATGTTACGATTGTTTTATTTATAACCGACAGTCCTAGAAGGAAACTACAACAGGTGACAAAGAATGGTTGAAAAGACTGTCCATAGTAGGGACAATATAGTCGAGACAAAGGATATCATAATAGAAGATGGCTTGAGAGGGAAATATATATTATAGTACAAGAGGAAGCTTTGATAGAGGATTGCAGAGGGTTAGGGAAGTGCAACAAGAAACATTAGAGGAGGCACGAGGAGCCTAAAGAATGCAAATGCAAGGAGCATCATACAAGTCTCTGAGAGGAAATAATTCTAGGAGCATACATTAAGATGACTTCTTAGAAGAGGAAGTGGCACAAAGGAAAAAATTCCATCAAGAAGCAGAGTTTGAACCAGAGGAAGAAATCTCAACCAACTGAATAACATGAAGAAACATGAGATATAGAGGTCTTAGAGACCCTAGAAGGAAACTGGTCATTGAATCTGTTTAGATTTTAGCAGGCCCTCTAATAAGTGCAAGTATTAGTGGAAGGGAAGAAAATGATTATGTTAGAAGGACCTTGTAGCAAAGGAGGGCTACATGTAAAGAATTCTCGCTGATGTTGGAATGAAGGAAAGAGGGGACAGAGGAAGTCCTTAAGGAGAAGAGAACGAGAATAGTTTTAAAAATACGAGAAATGTGTAACAAAAATATAGGAGCAACGAGTGTTAAGGGGTTCTAGAGGAAGGAACCTTGTAGAATACCAATGGCTAGGTTGCAGTGAGGTGTTTAGGTAAGAAGTGAGGTAGGACTTGCTATAATGTTAGGTTGCAACTCACAATGAGAATGGAGAAACTCAAGAATAACGAGAAGGAAATGGCCATTGATGGTCTTTAGGAAGGTTTAAGTGTAAGCCACAGCAATGGAGAGAAAGATTCCAAAGGAAATGGCATGACAATGAGAATGATTCAAGAAGATTTTTGATCAAGAGACAAAGCAACTAAAGGAAAGGGTCAAAATATTTATATGCTTGCTACAAGAGAGGGAAGAATATGAGTGATATATGTGCAACCTGAGGAAAAAGGTTAGAGTACTTACCAGACTAAAGGATTTTAAGAAGAAATCCCGAAAGGGTAGAGAGATGGAGAAAATGAGGATGAGGGGCCTTTTATAAAAGACTAGATGGTAGGAGAAGAGCTCAAAGAAGTTAATCCTAAGGAAGGAGGGATTTAGTATTGTGAACCATAAGAAGGATTACTCTTTGAAGATAAGGAGAAGGGACTTATGGATGGTCCAAATAAGGAGGAGGCGATAGAAGATGAGGCTAGAGAGCCTTGTATTTTTGAAATTAATAAATTATGTGCTGATGTAGGATTTTCGAGGTAAGGAATATGGGAATACTTTAAAATTTTTCATTAGGGAAGCTCTTGTGGGTGAAGAACATGGTCAGTATGTCCCAAGAAATCTGGAAATTACAAAGTTCAAGCAAGAAGAGGTGGAATTATCCTTTGAAGGAAATCATAAGGAGTTATGACATAAAAATAAGGAAGCCATGCCTACAAACTCATTGAATTTGGCCTATGGAGATGGTAATACCAAGGTGGAAAGGTAGCTCTTGAAGATTGTTATAGGGAGAACCACATGAAAATAGCTAAAATGTGGAGACACCTGCAACAAGGAAAATGGACAACATATCATGTTGATGCAATATGAGAAGGAACTGGAATTCCTAGAGAGTTGGTTGAATAGTCTCGATATCAAAGAATAATTCATGGTGAATGCAGCTAAGGAATTGAAGGAAGTTGACATGCTTTAGAAATACAAATGATATAGTATTTTTTGTGATAAGCATACTACTAGAAGCATAATTACAATAGAAGAGGACAGACAATAGATGTTGTAAGAAGAGGAGATGAGGCATAAGACTAGTTCATTTCATGAAAAATTATTTCATTTCTGATCAAGAAGTATATGGAAAAAAACTGGAATGGAAAGTATCCAATGGATTGAAATTATGAATTTTGTTTGCTATTACAAGGGTGCAGGGGATGGAAACCTATTTTCTAAAGAGTAGGCATGGAAAGATATGATAAATTCCTACAATCAAGAATATAGTTATGTGGATAATGAAGCCCTACATTTTTGAAGATGTTCATGAGTGCGAATGGTGTCAACAATTTGAACCAACAAAGAAGGAACAACATGTACTAGCAAGGAGGATTGGACATGGAGGTTAGGGAGATAAGGATGTTGATCCAAACATTGTCGATAAGGGTATATAATCACAAGGGAAGGAAAACCAACAATAAGGTGTAGCTAACCCTACAATATTACCTTAGTAAGATAAGTGGAGTACTAAGAAATCATGTGTGGGATCCTCATAGATTAAAGCCAAAATTGGAACAACAAGACAACAAGGCATATGAAAATCTTTTTTCGGATCGTAGAGGACATAATACATTGAATACATTTTACCGAGAGGTCAAACTTTTTCCACTTGGTGAGCCTAATGTAGGATCATCAACCCTAGGAATATAATTTTATTTGAAACCCAAAATGTCATGTGTAAATTCTGAAGATAATTTTGTTTTCCCTCACTCTTACTCTGTATAAATTAGGAATTTGGAGGATTTTGATGTAAAACCATGTGTCCTGAATCCATAATGAATCTTGATCATTGGGGTGTTAGGTTATTTCGATGAGTTGGTGTTTTGGCCAACTAGGAATTTCTAAATAATGACAAGTGTATAGCTAAATTGTGAGTTAGTTTAGGTTTACGGGACATATGTCCTATATGATGTTTCTATTAAGATATTTTCCCAGGCTATGAGAATCATAAGAAAATATTATTTAGTTAGAGTTAAAGTAGGCTCTTATGGATTAGAGGTTGAAAGAATAACAAATCTCCCGAGCGAGTTGATAAAGAAAGATAGATCTAGAAAGAGTTGAGAAGAGCTCATATTGGAGCCATTATAAATCCTCTATAGATTATTTTTTGTACTCAATAAAAGTCACTGTTTTTCTACAATGCCTCTGGTGCATGGTTGATTCCTTTTTATGTAGGTCCCTGTGAGAACAATATAGTATTGATGTCTATATAAGGTAGAGTTCATAAATTGATGTTGTTCAAATGAATGTTGTATACATGCAATATCCTGCGTAGAGTCCCTTCTTGATGAATATCGAAATTTAGAAGAGTGAGTCAAAGTGATGCTCAAAAGAAGCTCAGAGAGATATAGAAACAAAAGATCTTATGTATTGAAGAATTGAAGTGATGTCGAGGTGTTTCATCTTAGAGAAGAAGGTGATTGAGTTTGAGAATAGGAGGCAATCATCAAGAGACACAATATTTGCATTAGAGTGAGGAATGTATAAAGGTCCCTAGAAGGAAGGAGAATCATGCAGAAGAAGAAAGAACCAGGGTGTGACTAGGCAAGAAATGAATGCAATAGACCAGAAGAACAAGTGACAAATTTCTTCAAGAGATAAAGTTTTAGTCTATTCAGCGTTCTGAGATTCCTGTTATAGTCAGTGAATCCCATCGGGAGGCCTTGACCATTAGTCCATTGTTTTTTCTAGTCAAACCAAGTTCCAATCGAGACTTGACCCCGACCTATTAAAAATCTGAAGAAAGCGAGAGAGGTTGTACTCACAACACGAATCACACACCTTGCGCTTTATTCATCTCAAAAGTTACATATTTATAGTATCTAGATCACTAACAATGACACATCTGATAGCTATTACAACTCACACATAGGAAACTAACTACTTCTAGATTAATACCTGGGGACTCACAATGACAACTCACACATTACATGGAATCATTACTTCGAACACCTTCCCTTAATGCTTACATGTAAAAAATATAAAAAACCCGCATTACAATAATAAAAAAATCTTTGTCAGATTTGTGCGATATGGTCATCATAAACACCCACATCCACTCTGAAATCTCGCAAACGCCGCTCTTTCACCACCACATCTTTGACTTATCACTTAACCTCCATTTAAAAAGGTAGCTACCTGTAACCATCATTGATGAACTTTGCAAAATTGATGATTTTGATCCTCCTAGAGCTCAATGGGCCAATCTCAACACTGAACTATCCTATGGAATTTCTACGGTCTTTTGAATATATGGTCTTCTGCTATATTCACGAGTTATCTAAGATAGCATTTTAGGTACAGAATGTCTTCACGAGACAATTCTACAACTTGAAATTATAAAATAACATGCCTGGAGCACGATGGGTCACACCAATTTAACCTTATTAAGGACTGTCTGTGACTAATACTCCAGAAACACAACAAATCACATTACTCTATTAAATAATTGACGTATTCTTTATAGTTCTACTTCGTTCTACATCGGATGTTTACCAACTCTTGTTTTTTAAAAATAATAATAAAATTGAACTTTAGCTGACACCACAACTTGAACATAACATAATAAAACTCTAAATAAAACTATAAAGTTGAGAGAGAAATCTCTCTCAGCAGCGCAGACTTCCGCAGCCATAAGATTTCCATGATATGCCGTAGTCATTTTACACCTGTTGTCCACATCAAACAGCGGAAGAGGTACTCTCATAGTCAATTGTAATCCCATTGCTTTCTATCCATAGCTGCCCGAGCACTTTCCTTGTACGGCAATGACGGCTTGATTCAAAGCGGTGGAGAACCATATAGGAAAGCTTAAAAGTAGATTATTAACTCAGATCAAATTTTCACTATGCATGAGCTAGAATGTCCCTCGATTCCATGCGACGGAAAAACCTCCGGATCAAATCATTCAGATCTCAGCCACATCGAACAGCCATGCGACAACAAAAAATCCTGATAAAATCATTTAGATCTCAGCCACATCAAACAGCCGCACTAAATTCAGTTCTTCACTTTGTTGAATTAACTGAATTTAGATCCCCAGAAACACGACAATAAATAGCCTATCCACAATGCGTTCTATTGGCAGCAATTTGCATTTCTAACAAAAAATCCTGATAAAATCATTTAGATCTCAGCCACATCAAACAGCCGCACTAAATTCAGTTCTTCACTTTGTTGAATTAACTGAATTTAGATCCCCAGAAACACGACAATAAATAGCCCATCCACAATGCGTTCTATTGGCAGCAATTTGCATTTCTCCATCTGGTCCATTCTGAATATCGCAGGCCTAAACGAGTTATCTCGGATTGAGCAACATGCACATGAGCTCGTGGAGACAACTTAGGTAATTCGACGGGCCTTTGGAGTCTTAAGGAGGCCAAATCAGTGGTAAGAAGGAATACCCTTGTTGTTCATGCCCCACTGATGCTAGGAAAAATATTTTCCATTTCGTGAGTGAATGGACAGCGATCCACGTATTTGAAGTGACTGTGTACACAGGACCAGATTGCCATCTCATGGTGACTGCGTGAACAAGGAGTCAGATATGCTGTTATGAGGTTTCCCCTCTCGAAATAGTCGTAGCTAGGCCCCGTAAGGCCACTCCACGCTTCCAAATTATCGATGAATACCTCTCCGCCGAGTGGATCCAGAGCGAGACTGACGTTGGAGCCCGTTCTCACCTTCCATATGCTACCGGTCTTAATGTACAATGTGTAAACGCAGGTCCCTCAGTGTCGGTTGAATCTCCAATTAATTTCATGAGACACCTAAGAAATTTAGATAACTAAACACATAAATCTACCCAAGAACGAATTATTTAAACAAACACTTCACACACTACAATCTATTATCTTAATTTATTTACAGAAGAGAAATAACACTGAGGGCTCTCTCACATCTTCATGGCCTTCTTTAATTTATTTACAGAAGAGAAATAACACTGAGGGCTCTCTCACATCTTCATGGCCTTCTTTAAGGGTATCAAACTAATACCGGCTCTAATACCATGTTAGAAATCAGAAGAGAGTCACAGAGATTGTACACAAAAGAAATCACAGACTTTGTGTTTTATTAATCTCAATGATTACAACAACAACATATATAGATAGCTATTACAACTCACACATACGGAACTAACTACTTCTAGATTAACACCTAGGGAATCACAATTACAACTCACAATTACATGGAAGCATTACTTCCAACTCTACCTACTAGTAAAAAATAAGGTCGGAAAAAACCAACTCCACGCCCTTCACTAATGGTAAGAACCAACGAGGTGTTAGGACTGAGTAATCAATACCAACCAAGATAACACCTCCAATTAGCCTTGATTTAGTCTGAAACCTGACTATGGTCAAGTTTTCCTCATTCATGCATTCATGAATATTGTATTTTATGTAGGTGTTGTTTACGCCCTTGAAAATAGAACATTGGTTTTTGAGACTGGAGTGCACCATTATTCCCAAGATCAGTTGATATAACAAGAGTGGATAAGGTATCTATTGGACATTGAAGAGAGAGATCGTGGGTGATGAATGACTTATAACAATTAAGAGAGTCAAGATCTCTAAGCGAAGTGGCAAGATGGTGCATTATTCTATTTATAACAAAAAAGAAGAAGTGGGGGGTAATTGGTTTCACAAATTATTTGCTATTCAAAAAGACATTACAATCTAATTTTTGTGGGGCATAACCCTTGGTCTTCGAGATATGAGACTATAAAGTATGAAAATTTATAGAACTCACATTCGTTTTGTGTCACCATGACTTGTTGTCATGATCTTCACTCTAAATAGTCCTTGTGTCACTCATCTCTTCATTCTTAGCTATAACAGTTTTGGGTAGTCCCATGCCTATAGTACTTCTCTTGGTTAGTGTGGAACATGGTTAGAATGTGTGTTTCTAGGTGCCTGGTTCTACATGTTGTGGTAATGGGCTTGAGTTAGTACGAGGGTCATTTATTATTAGGAGTAGGCCCACCACAAAAATACTTGAATGCATCATTAGATTGAGGATTTTTTCTTCATGTTACCGGGAGCTCACTCATACCCACATATAGGAAGACCTTACAAGTGCAAAATGGGAAGCCTCTTCTTATAAGACCTCGTCTCAAAAACATAAATTCTAATTGATTGGGTATATTGGATCCTAGATACTAGTCACATAATTGGTTGGTTTAACCAATACATGCAAATGGTGGATCTTTACTGGAAAATGAAATTTCTATTATGGAAGTCTCTTGAAGATTGGCATGAATCTCACATGGGCATTCTTCAATCCCTTAAACACCTACACAAACACTTAAGGGATCTGAATCGAAGGATGAAAAGGATTTAGAAATATCTTGGAATTCCCCCAATAATAGGAAGAACTTTAGTCGATCCAACGACACTATTCCTAGTGGAAGGTTTCGATTTTGACCCCTTAGCTTGATTATGATATGGGTTTTTGATTTCATATTTGTGGTTACTTTTATAAAGGGCAGTCTAGATAGTATCTTAGTTTTAGTTTAGTTACTTTTGTATCTTTCAGTTCTCATTTGTCCCTCTCCTCCCTAAAGAGAGTTTATTTTTTGCTATAGTATGGTGTCCCCTATGAGAGACTAATCCTACTTTTTGTAATTTTCTATGTAAATATCAGTTTTTGCAGTTAATACAATTCTCCCCAATATTTGCATATATATTGAATTTTATTCAAAATTAAAACTTTATACTGGTTGAACAATGATAATATTAACTTAGTTAATAATGCTTATGGTAATATTCATATGATCATATTTAACCCAACATTGAAACTTTAAAATTCATAAATACTCATTTAGAAAATTAAAAAAAAAAATACATATCATCTTTTTTAACATTTTATAAAGTTGAATATTAAATTTATAAAGTTTTAAAGCTTTTGTAAATTTGAGTCTTTATTTAACAATATTTTCCTTTTTTTGTAAATTTAAATCTTTATTTAACGTTATTTTCCAATTATTTTCCAATTTTATCTCCATTGTAGATGTACTTGGAGTCGGCGTTTTGAATCCAAGAGTTTAATACATTATAGAACAAGGTCAAATAGGAAGAAAATAAGAAACTAATATTCAATACAAGATATCAAAAGAATGGGAGGAAGTGGAGGATAGGTCAATGAAACACCTAAAAACCCAGGTGTAGATAAAAGAAAGTTAAAAAATCCTATTGTTATAAAAATGTTGACATGTAATAATAGAATAGTCTAAGAGCTATTTCAATCATTTTACTTTTCTAGTGAGCCTTAATCTTATTAGTCCCTGCCCCTTAGGGCTGGCAGGGACTATAGTAATCGGTTTTGGTCGGTGGGCATTAGTTTGACACGGTAATCCACGCTCACCTGTAAGCACATTTTAACTTAACCCAAAGTATTTTGGCATGACACAATCACCAATGCATTTTTTTAAATTTTAATTACACTTTCACGTACTTTTAACCAATCAAATAAGTCTTCATCTTATTTGGCCTTAGATCGAGGTATACCATCTGAAAAGTTAGGAAAGGAGTTCGGAAGGAGTTCGGACAATTGCAATGTTTATTGCAATGGATTAAAACACTTCGCTTGCATGAAGTAATGCTATCGGAAAGATAGCATTAGTTCCCCAACATTTAATGCTATAATGGATATAATGGATATAAGCTAAAGCAAGTTCGCAAGTGTGCATGCATGTTGTTGTTGAGGTGCCCATGGTTGAAGTTGGCAGCTGGTGTCGAGCATATGTGCTGTTGAGCATAGGGGCGGTGATCGCATCTTGATAAGAGGAGAGCTTGAATGCTTGAATAAAGGGAAAGCTTCCAACCTGCGTGGGAGTCTGCCATGCCTGCAAGTTCATCGAATGTGTGAAAGAAATGCCGCTATCTGCTGTGGGTGGAGACGCTGGTTCAACTACAGAACGCATATTCTCCAGACAGAGAGGTCAAATGCAGCATCTGGGCGCAAAGCCTGCACAGGTGATGATTTTAGTCCTGCAATAAAATCTAGAATAGAATCATCTTAATCTATGGATAAGAGACTCAAATTTGTCTGTGTCTGTCTTTAATATTTCTTCCCTTTCCTCTACATTACATGAAAGTATAGTGATGACCTTGGCACACACATTTAAATGGCTTTACCATAATTTAACATTGAAAGAAAGAATAGAGAATTTTTGGTAACTTTACCAGCAATTGAGCTCTTGAGGTTACGGTATTGAAATCTCAGAAGACGTCGTTGGGCCATACTCTGATTCTCATCTTCTTGTTCTTTTCTACCAGGCCCATTGTTCTTTTGTTCTGAACCTTCTCCACCCCGAGAAGAATGTTGCAATCTCTGAACACACCCTCCATTCATCTTCCCTGATTTCAAATAAAAACGACCATCAAACATATCGCATTAGTATAAAAATTGACTCAAACACTTTCTGCAGAATGTTGGATGCTCAATAGTTACATTTAAAGCAAACTAGTCAAAAAATAAATTGGCAACCACAAAGTGCATCCATTTTCATCCCTCTTTGCATAATTTCCTCTGAAGCAAAAATCTCTCCACAGCAAAATACTCATTAATTATGCAAATTTCAATCAAAATTAAGTCGCAAAGTTACCTGAAATAAGACCGTTCTGTAGTATCATTACTACTGCCCACATGGTGACTCGGTCGAAAAGTGGCATTCAGTAAACCAAGGTGCTATATGCTACTCGTCATCCTATCCCACCGAAAATCTTTTGAATTCTTCCAAAATTGAGCGTGTAACTGTAATACGAAATGCGCATTAGGACCTCAGAAAATAGAATTTTAGCTCTGAACCCAAACTTTAGAAGAGGAAGACATAGAATAATATAATAGCTTACATGCAGATGAAAACGTGGAGGCAGGAGGTAGTGTCGTGCGCAGGGGGGAAATGGCGTGGGTCATCATGCTTCAGCCTACATGTGTAATGCATGCAACGTGTAATGCATGCAATTAAACTTTTGATGATCCGTTTCTGGCCTTGCTCCTACTTCTGGAACCACAGATTATGATGAAGAACAATAAAATTTGCCAAGAAAAACTCAAATTCAAGAAAATTTGCCAAGAAAATCTCAAATTCAAGAAATTTTGCCAAGAAAATCTCAAATTCACACTGAAAACATGGGGCATTGCAACAGAAATTTCAAATCGACAACATAGCTTCAACTCTGAAAACTCTGAATTTCATAGACATGGATATCATGCATATGGATCCTTATAGAAATGAGCAAACCCGAGTGTTGGTAAGGTACCCACTGGAGCTCGTTGTATTAGAGAACGTTGGGATTAACGTACGCACTAGAAACATTGTAGTCTGCGGCTGCCTTAATCACTGTAGCAATGCCTTCCTGATCGACCTGGCCAGTTGAGCTGTTAAGCATTTCGGCCTCAACCACCCTCTGGGCGTCCAGAATATTGACAGGCTTCTCAAGTTGCGGAGTATCCATGGCATGCTGCGTCATATATTATTTTATCAGTTCCCAAAATTGTAGGGCTTCAAATTATTTCTTATGGTTATGAAACCTACATATGAGTTAATTTCTTCAAATTATTATCATTGTCATTGAAATGCAGTTTTTTGTGATCTCATGGTTTTGTAGAGGAGATACATACAGCCGTGATTGTGCCCAACGTCTCTTCCTCGCCTAACGCCATGACCATTGGACTTGTGCTCCTGTCGAGGACATTCTGGCCTTGAGTGTGTTTTATCTGCAAGCGACCGGAACTGGGGATCATAAAACTTTTCTCTACCAAAACGAATTCGGCAACTGCTGCTTAAAACCTCTCCTCCGCTCTTCGTGAAACAATTTTTAGGCGTTCAAGACATTGCATCGAACACACATTTTGAACAATTAACAGAGGACAATTCTAAAGACTGCACAACTTGAAGCTCGAAAACAGATTTGCGCGGATAGCACTTGTTGCTGTCTGTAAAACCATAGCTGACCCGCCGCAGGTAAACTTGACGAACTGCTCGTTGCTGGAACTTGGAAGCCCGATGGATTAACCTAAGAATCTAGGCAAACCAGAGAGCCAGGATCAGGACATTTCCACATGACCAGCAGTAGAACCGACACTATGGCTCCCGAGTAGCATATCACCGTAAGGGTAACAAGGTTCCATTTCCTTCACCGGGGCACGTAATCGCCTTCCTGGTGTGTACCAAGTGTAGCACGTGGCTTGCATGCATCTTTCGGTTTGGGCGAGTATTGGAGCATTTCAATATTCAAATCGTTGTACATATTTGAGACCAACTAAGGGTCGTTACCCATTAGACAATATATGTATCAAAACATTAAAGAAAATTTCTAGGATGTCCATGATATGTATCAATCAACACCGTAAAAGCAAAAAAAATTACTATCACTAATCTATATTTAGACAATATATGTATCAAAACATTAAAGCAAATTTCCAGGATGTCCATGATATGTATCAATCAACACCGTAAGATTTCTGGGGCTATTTCACCATTAGTTGTAGGATTAGTAGTTGTAGGATTAGACAAGGATATGGCGCTCCCTATAATGGGGCCGCTTTACCGATTATGATATCTGAATCTAAAGAGCTCAAAGAAATTCATGAACCAACAACAGGCTTTGGAATTCAATATGTTAACTCAAAGGCACAAACTTCGTCTTGTAACAATCAAATATATGGAATTAAAATGAACAAGCCACATGATTCTAACAACACTAGCTGCCTGACAGAGCATTTCTTTGTTGTGGCCCACTTCGAAATGATTTTTCATGCAAAGCTTTTTCACAATTTTTTTACATGCTAAAGATTTGGACTTTTTGTTGACTATTGACACGGCAGAGACTAGCTGCCCCGCAACCACTCAACAATGTTGACTCTAGGTTTAGGTTTAAGAGTATAACGTTAATTTTATTAACTCTATTATTGAACTCTTCGATGAAAAGTTGATTTTTTTATTGAAAATAAAAAAATAATAATACAATGATCTAATTGTGTAATAACAAAAAGCAATAATATACGTTAATTTATAAAACCACTATAATAGTATTAATTTTTGTCTTAATATCATTATAATAATACTCATATTACTAGTAAAATTATCTTTTTAATAATAGTAATTAATAGCAAAACCCTAAAATAATATTCATAAGAAAAAGATAAAATAAATACAATAAAAATCAATTATGTCATATTTCATATAGCTTTAGATTAATAGTGAATAAGTGCCTTGTTTAAAGCATTACCTATAATAATTCACCATACATATATCTTTTAAGAATTAGCTTTTTTTTTAAGAAAAAGAAAAACAATAATATAATTAATTTTTATAAACAACAAACTACAAACTCGATTTATTAGATATATTTTCAAAGATAAATATTGATATATTAAAAAGTATTAATATCCATAACTATAAATCAAATATGGTTAGTTTTTTTTTTTTAACGATTATACTTCCAATCACATCACTATTAAATAAAATAAAACTAAATAAATTAAACTGGAAAAAGAAAAATTTCTATGCAACTATAACATTAATTCATTTCACTTTTATAGATTTATATTCGCTCATTTTTACTTTCAATTTCATTTTATCTCATTTTGTTCGAATGTTCAATTTCGTTTTAATTGGTGAATTGCACTTTTTATTTTTATTTTAAATATTATATCTCTTTATCATTATTTTATTAAAAGGTTATAGTTTTCAACTATTCATTTTTATTTTTTATTGATTTTTTTTCTAAATTAATTTTATATGGTTTAAAATTCATAAAAACCAACCAACAAGCTTAAATATATTTCATAGTAGATGGTTTTACTTTCTTCAATAGAAAAAACAAATACTTCTTACCACTTACCAATTTAGTAATTTATCCAAAATTCTAACTACTTTAACAAATTAACGTGTCTGCTACAGTATTATAATATAATCAACTAAAAAATTAATATTTACATAGTTAAGATTTTGAGGAGGCAACAAGTGTCAGGTCTTTGTCACTAGAGCCTAGAGGAGGTAGAGGATCATGATCACAATATAGGTGACAATCTATATGAGCTAAACTTGCATCTAACCTTTCCAAGCACACGCATTGGTTTCTCTAGGCACATTTTATGTCATCCAAACTTGAAAATATATTATTTATTTCTTCCTATTTGTCTTTTAAGACCCTGCCCAGTAGGTTCTTCATATGCCAGTAAAGAGATAATGCATTAAGTTATTATTTCCTTCTTCCCCTAGTATAACCATGGTCAGGAACCCAATTAGAAACTTCTTCTAGTATCTTAGAGTAAGCGGAGTATTATTTATCTCTAGTACTAAGGGATTGCAGTTGGCATATCTTGTTTCTAGTTTGGAGTGGACAACTGAATGATAGGTATTAGTAGCTTCTTGGGTCTGTTGTTGGACATGGTTCGATGGTTCCATCCCTAGGGGTCATAGTCTCCCCCTCCACGCTGATTACATATATTTTATCTTTGCATACTAAATAATAGGGTATTACACCACGAGTCCGCACAAAATTTACCAATGGTAGGTGTCTCGAAATAGAGATAAATCAAAGCTAAGAAAGTTGCAAGACAAGAGTATGATAACATAGATACACCAAAGCCAAATGTAATAAAAGGTATAGCAGGCAGTCATTTGAGAACTGGTGCTGACAAAGGTCATTGATGGTCAATGAAATTGAAGGTTTTTCATAAAGAAGGATCAATTGCTTCTGAATATCTCATCAAGCTTCCATAAACACTTTAGATCTCCCACGTAGCAAAACCAAAATCTAGTTGAAATATTAAAAGATCAATTATCAGAGCTTCGAAAGCATTCAATATTTAGCTAGGACCAAGTGATTGTTCTAGAGTCAATTCTTAAAGATTGGATGGCTAGAGGTAACCCCCGTGTCTGAGTTACTTAAGAAGCGATCATATAGCAACAATCATCTACTACAATGAAAACACCCATATTTTCTAGCTCAAAGTAGCCAATTCTCTTAACCTCCAACACACAGGGCATGTCCGAGTGAATTAGGAATAGACCCCAAGTAATATTAGTGTCCACCAAAACCACATTAGGAATAAAAAAATAAAAATTCATCAAAATTTTCACCAAGAAATTATGATAAGACTATTCATTCCCGACACATGCCTTGATCTATCCCTCATGTAGCGAGAAACTATTATTTTTCCCCTTTCCTCACCACTACAACTAGATAACAAAACACAAACGTGAGAAGTGAGGGTTGTAATCCATGGTCTCCTTCATATCTAATGTTCACATGCTGGGCCATGTAGGGGACTAACAATGCCACTCCTTACATTTATTAGTTTCTCAGTAGTGATGTGGCATGCTCGTTCCCCAACCCCACTCATTTCATCGGTAGTTAGCCACATCAAGCAATTTTTTTTTTGTAAGCTGGGGCGGGACTCTCCGATTTACATGTCCATTATGTACCCCTCTATGGGGGAACGGTAGCCCAAGATTTGAACCCAAGACTTCCAGTTCGGTGAGACTTCATTTCCACGGCCCTTGCCGCTTGAGCTACCCCATGTGGACAGCCGCATCAAGGATTTTTATTTATAGTTTTTATTTCTATTTTATTTCATTATTTTTTAATAAAAATAATAATTCAATAGAATTAATAATATATATATTGATTTAATTTCATTTTCTATCTCGATCATTCCCAAAAATTAAATGAGAAAAATATATTTCAACGCTTTCATTTCATCTCAACATATATCTATATATATTAATTTACTGTCACTGTTCACTAATTTTCATGATTTCTTACTTTCGCCTTCCACGTCCACATATAGCTAGCATAATCACATTAGTAAAGTGATTGATATATGCCGATCCTATTAGAAAATTATATGTTACAAGGACATGGAACACAAAAATATTGCATAAATATGAACAAAGAAAACACATAAAACAAGAGAGACGTAGATATACGTGTTTCACCCAATTTTAGCTACGTCCGTGGAGAAACAACGAGTCCTTCCTTTATATTATCTAGCAAATGAAGAGATACAACCTACAACAAATCCATTGTAATTTCCTCTTCACTCTCACACAATCTCCTCTCTCTTTTGTCACTCAGAATACACATCTACATAATTGCAATATAATTCCCTCATATATAGCGGGGGTTTTCCTTCTAGGGAAAAAAATCCTAAATTAAACAAAATTTCTATCATCAGATCATCCGACTAATGAACGACTTAGACTGATTACGAAATTACAATATTTTACAAAGAAATTTTACATCTATTTTTAGCTTCGAGGGTGCTACCCCCAAACCCTTGCCCGGGGGTGGGGCTCATAAAAATCATCGTCGCCCCCCTTGGAGGCGTTTCTGCCCCATTATGAAATGGGGTCCAATGTAGCGATCCTATGAATAAAGAAAATAATTAGCCTCCACACCCAAAAATCTCCCATTTGGAGAATGATTATAACAACTCCACCACTGCTTCATTTGCTGGAAAATGACTCCACTTTGGACCTAGCTATTTCTCATCTTCATCATCATACTTGAATACCAATTGAAACCAAGTAGAATCTCAGTTTCTCCTTGGTTACAACTTTTGTTAACATATCTACATGATTCTGGCTAGTGTGTACCTTTTGTAGCTTCAACTATCCATTTTCCAACACTTACCATATGAAGTGGTACTTGAGTTGTATATTTTTAGTATTGGAATGAAAACATGAGTTCTTTGTAAGATGAATGACACTCCTTTTGTCACTATATAACCTACCCAACTCTTGCTTCTTACCGAAATCATCGAAAAACCTTTGTAACCAAATCATTTCTTTACTAGCCTCTGTAGAAAAAACATACTACTTCTATCATTGAGAGTGCGGCAAAAAAATGTAATTTTGAAACCCAACTAAGAGTTGTTCCACCTACAGTGAACACATACCTTGTGGTGCTCCTCCTATTATCTCTATCACCTACCATATATGCATCAACATATCCCTGTAGAGTAATGTTTGAACCACCAACGCATAATTCTTGATATGTGGTACCTCTCAAATACCCGAGAATCCACTTTACTTCTATCCAATGTTATTTTCTTGTATTGTTCCTATACCTGCTTACAACTCCCACTGCATGTGAAATATCAAGCCTTGTGCAGACCATTGCATACATTAAGCTTCCAAATGTTGCTCCATATGGAACTTTAGAGATATAATCCATCTCTTCCCGAGTCTTGGGACACATCTCCTTACTTAGTTTGAAATGGCTAGCCAAAGGTGTACTAACTGGTTTTTCATTCTGCATATTAAATCTTCTCAACACCTTTTGTATGTACTCACTTTGAGACAATGTTAATTTGCAATTTTTGCTGTCTCTACTTATTCTCATACTAAGGATTTGTTTTGCAACACCTAAATCTTTCATTTTAAATGAGTTTGCCAATTTTATTTTGAGCACATTTATTTCCTGCATGTTAGAACCTATGATAAGCATGTAATATACATATAATAGCAATATAATATAGCTTCCATCATTTTTCCTTTTGAGATAAACACAATGATCAGAGTGAAATCTAGTATATCCTTGTTCAAACATAAACTTGTCAAATTTTATATACCACTGCCTTCGATCTTGTTTTAAGCCATACAAGCTCTTCTTCAACCTACACACTAGTTTCTCTTTCTATTTGACATGATATCCTTGTGGCTGTTGCATATATATCTCTTCCTCCAAACCAACATGGAGAAAGGTCATCTTTACATCTAACTTCTCAAGGTGTAAATCTTTTGCTGCTACTAGACTTAAAATAGTTATGACTGAAGTCATTTTAAAAATAGGAGAAAATATCTCGTAAAAGTATATACATTTTCTTTTTGCAAACCCCTTCACCACAATTCTAGCTTTATACCGTTTTCTACCTCCATATTCTTCCTTCAAACCGTAAACCCATTTATTTTGCAATGTTGTTTTACCTGAAGGCAACTTGACTAAGCCCTAAGTTTTGTTATGTACCATGGAGTCCATATCTTCTTTCATGGCTACCTCCCACTTCTTCATGGTTTCTACTTGCATTATTTTTTCATAACATTCCGGTTCACTAGAGTCAGTCAACAATACATAATATAATGAAGGAGAGTTTCGTTCAGGGCATATACTTATCCTAGTAGATTGTCTAACACCACTTTCAAGTGTTTGAGGTACCTGTTGCTGTTGTGGTTGTTTTTTTTTGTTTTGGCTATTGATCATTATGATTTTTAGGCACCTTTACTTTTTATGTGGTCTCATCAAGCACTGTGTATTCTTTGTTTTCTTTTTCCTTTTTCTTTTCCTACATCTAATCCTTATACAAAACCTTTTCATTGAATATGACATCTTTGATTCGAATTATTTTGTGATTTTCATAACCATATAAGCAATAACCAAAACCATTAACACCATATCCATTAAAGGTACATTTCTTTGATTTTGCCCCAAGATTTGTTATATTTTCTTTATTAATGTGGACAAAGGCTTCACAACCAGAAGTCTTTAAAAATCAATAGCTTACTTTTTTACCTGTCCATGCCTCCTCTGGAATAACTCCATCCAAGGAACTTGAATTCCCTTTTTTTATTAGATAAATATTAGTATCTACAATATATGCCCAAAAATGTAAAGGTAATCCTACATGCAATCTCGTGCACATTGCACGCTCCATGATTGTCATGTTCATCCTTTCTGACACGCCATTTTCTTATGGTGTTTCTGGAACTGTCTTCTCTCTACGAATTCCATGCTCTCAACAACACTAATCAAACTCTTTGCTGCAATATTCACATCCATTGTCTGATCTGAGACACTTCAATATTTTTCCTATCTCATTCTCAACCAAAGCTTTCCATTTCTTGAAAGTATCAAATACATCAGATTTATTTTGAATACAAAAAATCTAGGCTTTTCTGGTTGCATCATCAACAAAAGTAACATAATAACGAGAGCCACCGAGAGATGATAGCTGAGCAGGTCCCCATACATCTATACGTAGAAGCTCTATTTTTTCACTCTTCTTTTCTTTCCCAACTCCAAGGAATTCGACTCTCTTACGTTTTCCATAAACACAATTCTCAGAAAATTCCAAATCAACATGATTCAAACTTGGCAATAAATTTCTTGAGTGAAGAACATACATCCCCTTCTCATTCATGTGCCCAAGCCTATGATGCCACAATGTTATATATGCTCCTGTATAGGTTAAATCATTAACAAAATTAGAAATTCCATTTCATAAATACAATGTACCAACCTTTTCTCCTTTTGGTATTACTAGAGCTCCTTTAGAGACCTTCTAGGTTTTATCTGTAAAAGTAGGTACACAACCTTCACCTCCCAACTGCCATGCTGAAATTAGATTTTTATTCAGATCTAGTACATGCCTTACCTCCTTCAATAACCATTGGTTTCTTTGTGAAAAATCTACCCATTCCAATTATTTTACAAGGTTTATCATCACCCAAATGAATGTGTCCAAAATCTCCTTGAACGTAGTCATGAAAATGTTTACTATCATGTGTGGCATAGAATGAGGCCCCTAAAACTACCAACCAGGCATCAATAATATTTTCTAATGAACAAATCAAAGCATCTTGCAACATATCACCTGTAACATTCACTTCATGATTGTTTTCTTTCTAGGCATCTCCTTCTTTTCCCTTCCGATACTTTCAGCCTTTCTCCAGGTGTCCTTTCTTCCCGCATTTCCAGCACACTATCCCTGATCTGGACTTGGATCTGCCTTTCCTTGACTTACTACGACATCCTGGGCTCTTTCCTCTTTCCATTTTTCTTCCCCTAGTCTTTGCAGTCAAAGAATTACCTAATGTCTTACCAATGCTTGCATTTCCTCTCTAAGGATTGCACCAACAACATCATCAAACTTTAAAGTACTAGATCATAGAGATATTTACTAATGTCCATAAAATACCATTCCAACTTTCTCGCAATGAGAACAAAAATAATAGAGACCTAAATTCATAATCAAATTTTACACCTACAGATCTTAACTTACTAGTAACCATATTAAATTAATTTAAATGATCAACAACAGATCGACCTTCTGACATCTTCATATTAAATAAACGCTTCATAATAAATACCTTATTTTAGGCTGAGGGTTTTTCATATAGTTTGGCCAATGCCAAAATTAAACCCTATGTTGTTGTTTCCTTTGAAATATTAAAGGTTACCGACTCTACTAGGCACAACCGTATTGTTCCAAGCTCCTTTCTGTCAAGAATATCCCATTATGTGTCTATCCTACTCGTCGACTCCTTTGTCTTTTCGCTTAATGGTAGGTACAAATCTTTCTAATACAGATAATATTCCATCTGCATCTTCCAAAGTTGGTATTTTTGCCTATTAAATGTTTCGACCCTATACCTACCATATTTCACCATTGCTCTCACTCGAACCAGGATCCCTTCTCTCCTGCGAGTTTATCAGCCAAATAGACCTTCGACTCTAATAACAGTTGTTAGAAAATTATATACTACAGAGAAATGGAACACATAAAATATTGTAGAAATATAAACATAAAAAATTCATAAAACAAGAGAGACATAAATATATGTGGTTCACCTAATTTGGGCTACATCCATGGAGAAACAACTAGGGCTTCCTTTATATTATCAAACAAAATGAAGAGATACAACCTACAAGAAACCCACTGTAATTTCCTCTTCGATCTCACATAATCTCCTCTCCCTTTTGTTGTTTAGAATACACATCTACATAGCTACAATACAATTCCCTCATATATAGAGAGGGGTTTCCTTCTAGGTAAAAAAACCCTAAATTAAGCATTAGTTCTATCGTCAAATCATCCACCTAATGAATGACTCAGATTGACTGCAAAATTACAATATTTTACAAGGAAATGTTACATCTATTTTTAGCTTAGGGGGTACCTTGCTGAACCCCCGCCAAGCAGGGGGTTTCATAAAAATCGTTGTCGCACCCCTCCAGACTCCCCTGGTAGTGAACAAATGGGCAGTGTTGTCAGCCCATTATGAACTAGGGTCCAATGAGGCGATACCTCTGAATAAAGAAGATAATCAGGCACCACACCCAACAGATCAATGACATTTTCCACCTTTCATATGCCAATTGGTACTTTTATAAGGTGTAAAATGATGTCGATTGGCGTATATCAAGCACTTTATTAATGTGGTTGTGCTAGTTTACAACTAGTGTGCAAGATATTTAGTAGACTATGTTTGATAAGATTGACCATGGTTAACCATGGTTGATTGATGTTGACCATGGTTTATCATGGTCAATCATTAATCTAACAATGTATTATTATGTTACATTATTATTCACGATTGTTACATTAATGTTTCTCAACCATAGTTGATCATTGTTGGTGTTACGTTAAGGTTACATTAATGGTTCCACATGGTTGAGGAGGTTGACCATGATTGATCATGGTCAACCACTAATGTAACAATGTATTTATGTTATGTTAGTGTAACATTTTTTAATAAGGCTAGCCATGATTAAAATTAATTACCATGATAATTGAATATGGTTGACTATGGTCAACATATGATTGACTATGATCAGTCATGGTTAAATTATGTTTATTCATGAGCATGGAAGTATGTGTTGTCCATGGTTTCCCATGTTGACCATGGTTGTCCATGAGTTGACTATGTTTTCCATAGTTAAATAAGGTTGAATTTGGTTGGTCATGGATGGACATCGTTAACCATGCTTGATTTTATTTGAGCATGGGTGAACATGGTAGAACATGGTTCAACTTGGTGACCATGTTTGACCATGGTTGAGCTTGTTTGACCATTGTTGACTATGGTCAACATATGGTTCACTATAAGTAAATATGGTAAACCAAGGTTGTTAGAACTCACCTATAGATGAATGTGGTTAACCATGGCTAACCATTATGTCCACCTTGAACATGGTAACAATGATTTACCATAAGTAACCATAGTCAACCATATTGACCATGTAGACAAATGTTAACTATGGTTTGGCCAAGCTTGACATTGGTTTTACATGATTGGCCACCTTGACCATGCTGACCATGGTTGATATTGTTCTCTACAATTGAATAGGCTTGACCACATATAACCATAGTTAACTATGTTTGACTTGGGTCAAAAAAGGAATATCATGGTTGACCATGGTTGTCAAGGGTTTTGGCTAAACAAGATTGACCATTCTTAAATTTGGTGACCATGTTTCAACATGTTTCAACATGGTTGAATATGCTAAACATATGGCTAACTATGCTTAATAATGATGAGGTTATGGTTAACCATGAACATGGTAGTCCATGTTGTCCATGCTTGTTTATGTTGACGATGGTTGAGCATGGTTGACAATGTTGTTCATGGTTGAATATGGTAGAATATGATTGAAAATGGATGAACATGGTTGACCATGGTTGAGAATGTTTGAATATAGTTGAACATGGTTGAACATGGTAGACTACGTTTAGAAACTTTTGACCATGTTATAGCTTATCTAATCATCATTCAATATAGTCAACACATGGTTGACTATGGCTAAACATGTTAGAATGGGCTTGTTAGATTTTATTTATAGATGATTATAGCTAACCATGGATGACCATGATGCCCATGTTGAACATGGTTGGCCATGTTGACCATGGTTGACCACAAGTAATCATGGTAAACCATGTCAACAAGGTAGGCCATTATTGATCGTCATCCAATCATATTTCACCTTTGTTGAACATGGTTGGTCATATTGAAAATGATAACAATGGTTGACCTTGTTCTGTATGATTGACTATGCTCAACTGCATATGACCATAATTGATTATGTTTAACCTTTGTCAAGAAAGGGAATGACATGGTTGACTTGGTTAAACCAAGTTTACAATGATTATCAATGGTTTCATTTATTACATTGCAACATCATTTTTTTTCCAATTGCAATGATGTTTTATGTTCATCATATTTTAACATCATTTATCATGTCTCACATTATGATGGAATTTATTAGTCATTGCATTATTAGCCTATTTATTGTGCATGACATTGTGATGAAGTTTCTTATTCATCTCATTGTGACAGAATTTACTGTTTAACTCAATCATGGTCAACAATGTTCATTCATTCTCAACCATAGCCAACCATAGTTAACAATGGACAACATGGTAAAACATACTCACCATGGTCAACATGGTTAAATCATGGAAGACCATGGTGAGCATGGACAACATGGACTACCATTTTCACCTACAATGAATAAATTTTAACCATAGATAAGCCAAGGATAACCAAGCTCTATATGGTTAACCACCATCAAACATGGTCAACTTGGTCAACCACACTCAAGCATGATTAATCATAATTAGTCATAGTTAAAATAATTATAATCATGGTCAACCATAACTTGACCATATTTAACCATAGTCAACCATATTCAAACATCATTAAGCAAGATTAATAGTTAAACATGGCTATCAAGTTTAGCCATGGTTACCCTTGTTCGATAATGTAACATAGATACATTGCTACATTAATGGTCGACCATGGTCAATATTGTTAACAATCTTCAACCATTGATGTAAAATTAATGTAACATTACTGTTAACATTAAGGTAAGATAAAATATGCTTGATGTTACATTAATGATTACTACATGACCATGTTTTATAAGGTTGACCATGATTGACCATGGTCAAACAATAATGTAACAATATATTTTAACTACACTAATGTAACATTGTTAAACAAGCGTGAACATGGCTAATTTTTCTTGGCCGTGGTTGAGTTGATTTAACCATGGTTGACTATGGTCAACATTCTCAATTGTTGGTGTCTCTATCAATCCACTACCTTTTCACCATGGTGAGGTTGATCTGATTGCATAAAACACCTGGGTGTTGACTATGGATAAACAAGGTAAACTAAGCTTGTTAATATGAACCTATAGATGGTTATGGTCAACCATGGCTGACAATGATGCTCGTGTTGATGATGGTTGGCCATATTGACCATGTTGACAATGATTGACCATAGCTAATGCTAGTCAACCATTTTGACCTTGTAGACCATTGTTCACTATCCTTTGGCCATGTTTGACCTTAGTTAAACATGGTTTTCCATTTGACCATGTTGAACCAGGTTGAAATAATGTTCAACAATTAATTATGCTCAACCAATATAACTATAATTGACCATCTTTGAACTCAGTCAATTAAGGGAGGATCATGGTTGACATCGCTAAACATGGTTGACTATGGTTTTCAATGATGTTAGTTAAACAAGGTTGACTCTGGGTAAACTTTACAACCATGTTTAACAATGGTTAAGCTTGCTTGGATAATGTAAGAAGATGGTTGAATAAGGTGAACATATGGTTAACTATGTTCAATCATGGTTAAATTATGGTTAACCATAAATATGGTAGTCCATGTTGACCATGGTTATGCATGGTTGACCATGTTATCCATAGTTTACTAAGGTTGATTATGGTTGAGTATTGATGAACATGGTTGATGATTATTTAGCTCATTTGAACATGATTGACCATGTTTAACCATGGTTGAACTTGCTAGCCATGCTTGACCATGGTTGAGTTTTCCTAACCAAGTTTGACCGTGGTTCAATTTATTAGAGTAAGGATGAGTATGGCTAGACATTGTAGACTAGGTTTGTTAGCATTTACCTATAGATGACAATGGTTGACCATGGCTAACCATGATTCCCTTGCCAACCATGGTTCACCTTCTTAACATTTGATGTTCATCACATTTCTATGTCATTTGATGTTTTTTACATTGCAATAACATTTATTATTTATCACATAAATATGTTGTTTATTTTTCCTCACATTGTGATGAAATTTATTGTTCATCACATTGTGACATCATTTATTGTTCATCATTTTGTGGGAATATTTATTTTTCATCACATTATGATATTTTTTATCACATTGTGACATTCCTTATTGTTCATCACATTGCAATGAATTTTTTTTTCAACATATTATGATGATGTTTATTATTTATCACATTTTAATATTGTTTATTATTTGTCACATTGTAATCATGTTTATTATAATTCACATTGCAACGATATTTATTCTTGACTATGGCTGAATTTGGTCATATATGGATGAATATAGTTGGATATGATCAAGTTATGTTTGATAAGGGTTGACTATGGTTGTTGAGGTATCAACATGGTTGAATATGGTTCAAGATGGTTTCCTATGCTTGATTATAGTTGATCTTGATTAACTATGGTTAAAGAAGATCAAACATGGTTGGCAATGGTTAATGATGGTTGAAAACTCCCCACCATATTGGTTGACAATGTTTGGCATGGTTGATAATGACCAACCATATTTCCCATGATTGACTATTGGTGATGATGTAGACCATGATCGAGCATGGTTTTCTAATGTTTGACCTAGGTTGATTATGTTAGCCATGTTTACCATGGCTAAGAAAGTTTTGACCATGTTTAATGTCGTTAACCATGCTCAACCAAACATGGCTAAGAAAGTTTTGACCATGTTTAATTTCGTTAACCATGCTCAACCATGTTGTTTATATAAATCACATTAAAAGTAGTTGATATATGTTGATACAATATGCATGACAATGAAAACTATATACGATCATGTTTTTCCATTGTTAATTATGCTTGGCCATTGTAACATTGTGACCATGTTTTCTCGTTATGACATTCTGACCATGTTTGACCAGGCTAAACATGGTCTACCATATTTTCGATGCCAGTTATGCTTCTTATGGTTGACCATGTTAACTTGTGATAATGTTGACTATAGTTTACCATGTGGCTATCGATGACCATGTTTGACTAGGGATGAACATGTTTGACCATGATGACTATATATGACCATCATTTTCCATGACTAACTATAGTTTATCATTGTGAGATCACTATGTTTGATTGGTTGACTATGTTGACTATGTGATGATGATAATTATGGTTCACCATGTGGCTATTCTTGAGCATGGTTCACGATTGTGACATTGAGAAACTATGACATCTTTGACCATGTTCATTGTTGACTATAATTAAACATGTTTTATTTGACAATGAATATTATATTACAAAAAAATATATTTAAATGTTATAAATAAGTGAATGTGCATAACCTTACAAATAATAATATTTGAATACTTATAATGACAAAAGTAATATTTGGCCATCACGCACAAATTTTAGAGATGATAATGGTAGGGTGTTCTACTAAGGCACTATGTGTTGAAATTGTCACCAATTTGAAACCCTATAGGCAAAAAAATCCAGCCATGCTAAGGGTTAGTGTGGCCGAGGCTAGGTGCAATTCCTAGCTAATTTTGACAACTTAGATGCCACTCTGTCGCGGCTAGTCAAGGCATAGGTTGGGCATGCCAGTCATCTCACGACTCACATAACGTAACAAACAAAAAAACTAGTAATACTTAAATATGCATAATATTAATAAATACATTTCAATATTTCTGTTAACACCTAATCATCAGCAGTGGGTGAATATAATGTAAATAAATAAATAAGTAATATGAACAGTCATCGGGAGATGAAGTGAACAGTCTCTCCCTCATGTATATAATGAAGACCAACCTGAATGAATAAGATATACAAATCAATTTTTCTTTGAGGAGTTATTACCTGGCCTTACATGGTATCAGAGCTAGCTCCCAAAAATAGTTGTAACTCCCTTCTGCCTACTGCTCTTTGTCCCCTCCACAATCGCTACCACTATCTAACGCATAATCGCTGCCACTGTCTAATGCACAATCACTCCCTCTATCTAATGCATAACCAAGAAAAAGAAAAATTATGTTGTAAGATTAGCCAAGCAGAAGTATGGGTTACTCAATTTCCTTAACATATATTCAAGTGGTTAATGCCCTATTTCTCTTCTAAACAAGTTGAAAGAAGCAACAACATAATGTTTGAAGGCCTCAATTTTATAATCCACCCTTTGTTTCTCTGCATTGAACGAACCAATCCAACTTTTGTTTCTCTGCATTGAACAAACCATTGCACCCTTTGTTTCGAAACCTTGATACAGTTGTTGGGTCATCCTCAGATGATGGGAATTTTGTGTCTTCTGAAGAGCCGGTGAGGACTCCGAACCAATGCCAATCATGCAGGAAGCGTGTGGGATTGACGGGTTTCAAGTGTGAGTGCGGCTATGTTTTTTGCACCAATATTTAGACAAGCATGGATGCTTGTTTGATTACAAGGAGGCCAAGCGTCTGGAGACGATTTTTATTTTAAATCAATTTTACATGACAAGCTACGCTGATATGGTGATTTTACTGGGCAGAGATGGGTACGATTTTTTATTTTAAATCAATTGTGCATGAAAAGATATGTTGATATGGTGATTTCATTGTAAAACTAGTCCGACTTGCTATCATTGTATTTACGCTGACATTCTTGCTGCATGGTATCCAATTTGTTGACGTTTTTGGTAATATATTAACGCTATCATGGAATTGTGAACGGTTGGCTAGCATCTTCACACTGTTTGGCATTGTATTAAAGCTATTTTGGTATGCCATACGTTGAACGCTATTCATGGCATGTAAAATGTGATTAATTCCATACGTTGAACCTTGTTTTGGGACATTGGTAAGCAATGTAAAATATGTTAAATGCGTATGTGAGTTGATGTATATGTAAGTTGAGCCATGCGTTGAATGTACATGGTACATTGAACTATTTTGGTACGTTGCCTATGAAGCGTTGTCCTATGATGTGAGTTGAGCCCTGATTTTGTGCATGTTTTAAAATCGCCGCTGTGTGTTACATTTTTTTGAAGGGTTGCATTGGGTGATCAATGTAAAAGAAACCGATATATATCTTGAATAGTGTCGATATATATTTCTTGGGTATTGACATTTTTTTTCAAGTTGAGTTTCTTGTCCAGTCATATCAGAACTATATTTTTTTCCCATTAAAAGTAAAAGTTTTGCAGTAGAATTCCTTTTTGTTACAGTATGCATTCAATCATATCCATCGTGGGAATAGTTCTCACTGGCAAAGAGATCTATCCTAAGTTCTCTTGGATGATAAAACACGCGCTCATTTTGAATGAGTTGTGGAAAGGAGTGTGTTTTGGGGATGGAGGCAAAGAGCTAGAACAACCTACATCAAACAAAGAGCTCGTCATTTGGGAAAACAAGAACAACAAAGCTTATGCAGTAATCACAACATGTGTAAATGAAGATATAAGTCACCATATTACGTCATTTTCAACTACTTTTGAAGCCTTACAAAAGTTTAAACAACTCTATGACTCACATTCTGCACTTGAAGTTGTTCAGCTCATGATTAAACTCTTCACTCTTGAACTGCAAAATAATGATCGTCTTTCTCTTGCATCTGATGTAAAGTCTGTAATGCATGATATCAAATCCACTAAGGTTGAATCGGATATTCCTCTTATCACTTTTCTCAAGGAAATTTATCCTACTTACTCCAACTATCTTGAGTCATTGAAACCAAATGGAAATCTCAAAGATATCACCTTTCACTCTCTTGTGAAAAAGTTTGCTGAAAGAGAGAAAGCTTTTGGAAAGAAGACAACCCTTGAATCTTCTGAAGAGGTTGTGTGCCTTGCTCATAAAGAAAAGAATCTTGCTAAATATTCTTCTAGAGGAAGAGGCCATGGAAGAGGAAGGGTAAGATATTTCAGAGGCAGGGGGGTAGACACTTTCAAGGAGAAAAGGAAGATTTGCACTGCATACGCTACAAAAGAAATGGATCACATGATGCCTCTACATACAAGTTACCATGGGACAAATTTGAGCACTAAATAAACAAACAGAAAGGTAAAACTGATGACACAGACAAAGATAAAGCACCTGAATCCACTCACTATGTTGTGGCACAATGTAATATTGGAGTAAATGAATATTTATTTAATGCTTCACTTGCTTCTTGGAAAAATGATTGGTTGCTTGATTTAGGAGAAACCTGCCACATGACTCATAGTGAAGATTTTTTTGAAGAATTTACTGACAATGTTGATGGAGTAGTATACTTTGCAGACCAGTCAAAAATCAAACCATCAGGGCTTGGCACAATTAGGCTTAAACTACCTAGTCTTCTAGATTTTCTTCAACATCATGTTTTATATCTCCCACAGCTCAAGAGAAGCTTGCTATCCTTGGTCCACATCTACTAGCAATATCATTCCAATCATATGTTTGATGGCAAGCTTGAGGTAAGAAAAGCATCTGACCACTCACTTGTCATGAGGGGAATAGAAGAAGAAAGGCTTATCAAGCTGCAAGGTACCTCTGCTTGTACACAACATTTCTCATACAATTCTCATTATGAAGAAGGTACACTTCCATCTGGTTTATTATGGCATGCTAGATTTGGAAATTTGAACTATGACAACCTCTGCTTGTTGAAGAAAAATGGTGTTGCTGGTTGGCCTACAATTCCTAGGAAATTTAAGCAATATGATGCTTGTATTCTAGGAAAGCATAGCAAACAATCTTTTCATGATTCACATTCAAGAACACATAGAAAACTTGAACTCATTCATTTAGATTTATGTGGTCCAATGCCTGTTTCTTCTGCAAATGGAAATAAATATATGATGACATTTACTGATGACTACACTAGAATGTGTTGGGTTTATTTATTGAAGAACAAATCTGATGCTTTTCAAACATTCACGAACTTTAATAAATGGATTGAAAATGATGCACAATCTCATATTGGGTCTATTCGCACTGATAATGGAAAAGAATACACATCAAATGAATTTGAAAACTATCTTCACCAACATGGGATCAAACATCAAACAATTGTACCTTATAATCCCCAACAGAATGGTGTCGCTGAAAGAATGAATAGGACAATCTTAAATATGGTACGATCCATGCTCTTCTTAAAAAATGTAAAGATAATGTTTTGGACTGATGCGGTTCTATGTGCTGCATATATAAAGAATAGATGTCCATCTAATGCTATTAGAAACAAGACTCCATATGAAATGTGGTATGGACATGCTCCTTTGGTAAAGCATCTCAAGGTCTTTGGTTCCACCTGTTATGCCTTGATACTAAAGGTACATAGAAACAAACTTGGTGAAAGAAGTCGTAAGTGTATCTTCCTACGGTATTCAAACACCTCCAAAGCATATTGTCTCTATGATGAAGTAAATAAAAATTTTGTTGTATCTAGAGATGTAATTTTTCTTTAATCATCCAAAACTGACAATGTTGTTGAGCGGCAACTTGATTGCTTGGATAGATTCGCAAAAGCAAAATCATTTCAAGAATTTGATAATCAGATTTCACATCTTGAAGGGGGGATTCCTATACTAGATCAACATGTGGCGTCTTCCTCTGAAGAACACTCTCCCTCGCATGAAACTCCAACAACGGATGATGCTTTAAGTGATGTGATTGATAGAATTGGGAGACTCAAACTTGGTTCAGTCCCAACTCAATCAACGGAGCAGCCTAGACCATCTAAGGAAGGTCCCCCAAAGTGGCTAACAAAGACACTTGAAAGTGTTCATCTTGATGAGGTTGGGAAGACGGGAACTAGAAATTTGAACCAGCAAAATGGAGGTGATGTAGATGACTCAAATTCACCTATTGATATGGATGTTTCTTATGATTGTGAATTGAACTTATCTACAGATTTTCAACCAACTTCCTCCAAAGAAGCTGCTTCTCATGATGAATGGAAAGAAGCAATGCAAAAGGAGTGTCATGCCCTCATAAAGAACGACACTTAGAAGCTCGTTGATCCTCCATTAAGAACCAAAGCAATTGGATGCAAGTGGGTCTACAAGAAACATTATAAAGTTGATGGCTAACTTGACAAGTACAAAGCTAGGCTTCTGGCAAAAGGTTTTTCATAGGAGGAAGGTGTCGATTATGAGGAGACTTTTGTCCCCACAGAAAAATGGGCTACCATCTGGACACTCTTTGCCCTAACAACTCAGAACGGTTGGAAAGTACATCAAATGGATGTAAAAACCGCTTTCTTGAATGGAGATCTAAAAAAGAATGTTTTTATGTCCCAACCTAAAGGATTTGTTGTGAAAGGAAATGAACATAAAGTATGCAAACTTGTGAAGTCCTTGTATGGCCTCAAACAAGCACCGTGAGCCTAGTATGAAAAACTAACTGAGCATCTTCTGAAACTCAATTTCAAACATTATGATCTTGATGATGCAACTTTATCTGTCAAGAAAGTTGGAAAAAAAATTGTATATCTTGTGGTATATGCAGATGATCTTTTAATGACAGAGAACAATGAAAGCTACATTGCATCCATAAAGAAGGAATTGGGGAAAAGTTTTGAAATGACTGATTTGGTCTATGTTCATTACTATCTTGTTATTGAAGTAACCCAACATATGAAGTCCATATTTATTTCTCAAAAGAAATACATTGGAGATCTGTTGAATAGGTTTAGCATGACAAAATGCAATCCTCTTTCTACTCTAATGGAACAAAACTTAAAGCTCACATCTATTGGAGGAAAAGAATTTGAGGATGCAACAAAGTATAGACAGCTTGTAGGAAGTCTCAACTACCTAACTACTACCAGACCAGACATTTCGTTTGCTGTTGGAATCCTCTGCAGGTTTATGCAAAAGCATTGTGAGGGACATTGATCTGCTACAAAAAGAGGTGTAAGGTACTTGAAGGGAACTCAAGACTTTGGAATTAAGTATACACAGGCGGACAACTTCAGCTTGATTGGATACTCTAATTTAGACTTCAATGGAGACAAAGAAATTGTGGTATCTACTCCAGGATATGCTATGAGTCTTGGATTAGGAACTGTCCCTTGGAGATCACACAAACAATTAGTTCCAGCAGATTCCACAACAGAAGCAGAATACGTGGCACCAGTTGAAACAAGAAAATAAATTGTGTGGCTCAGGAAAATTCTTGAAGATTTGTAGGTAAAACAAGTACAATCAACTCCACTCATGATTGACAATACCTCTGCAATAAAGTTGGCCAAGAACCCAAAGTTCCATGATTGAACAAAGCACATCAATACTAAATATCATCTGATTCAAGATCATGTTGAGGCCAAAACAATCCATCTTCGTCATTGTTCCACTAATGAGCAAATTGCAGACATCTTCACCAAAGCGCTTGGAAGAGAAAAGCTTGAACGATTCAAAATGATGCTTGGACTCACCAACATCCCTTCAAATCAAGGGGGGGATTGTTGACACCTAATCATCAGCATTGGGTGAATATAATGTAAGTAAATAAATAAGTAATATGAACAATCATCGGGAAATGAAGTGAACAATCTCTCCCTCATGTATATAATGAAAACCAACCTAAATGAATAAGATATACGAATCAATTTTGCTTTGAGGAGTTACTGCCTGGCCTGACAATTTATAATAATTTTTAATAACAATACTTGAATATCCATATATACAAATAGTAATATTTGAATGATAAGTAAATAATAATGCATTTTCTCTTCCTAATTCATAATATTTATTGTAATAAAAAAGATTAGTAACATCAAACATGTTATTATTAATTTGAATCTTTCCGCTTAAGGCTTTTGAACAAAGAAAATATATTTTATAGTGAAATTGAAATTAATCTTACATTATTAGTCCCTGTCTCTGGCATAGAAGGGACTATAGCGTTCAATCGAATGTTTGACCGGCTATTAGTCCATCCGTTGATCGTTTTTTTTATGTTTTCTTGTTTTTTAACCAAATTTTAATCGTAGCAATTTTGTTCACTTGAATTTTATCCAAAGTTTAAACTCTGAAAGCATTCTACCTCTTATTGGAGGCTTCACATGGCCCGATCCAAGAAAATTGTGGCAATACCATTTTATCCAAAGTTCTGTCATTTTATATATTGTTGCCAACTTCTTTATATCAAAGTTTTTGCAATTTATTTATATCACAGTGTTTGAAATATTTTATACAAAGTTTTTAAGCCTCCACTTCCAGTGGAGGCTGCATGCCACCTGCATGTTCTTGGGGCCACTTGTCACCTCCTATATCTACTGTCCCGTATTCGTTCCATGCAATAAAAAATACATGCAATATTTGTTCCCTCTGCGTCCCCCTCCATGCTCATGTTAGCCCATTGTTCTGGGTTTCGAATGCAAACTGCCAGGAGAAACCTACGAAGAGTGTACAGAACCCATGTCCGCTCTCGCTAGTTGCAATTTCCTTGTTGTTCTTAATCCTCTGCTTTTGCTGGTTGCATTTATCTCTTTCTCTCTAGGCACTTCCTCTAGACATGTAAGAGGTCACTGAGGTTTTTGTGGAAGTTACCCTGAAACCAAAGAAGAAGAATCAATGTTCAGTAAAATACAGGTGTGTTCACTAAAATATAGGTTCACAAGGTTTATATGATAGTAATATAGTGATTAACGTAATGTTGAAATATATATCAATTCATATGATAGTAATTGGCTAAATTTTTTACTGCAACCAAGACAATTTATGACACACGACAAATTTCTTTCTATAAATTTCCACTAAGGTATTTATTTTCTGCAATAGTGGTTTCTTTTGTATTTCCTGATTGCAATATATTGTTGACTCGGTTGTGGTTTCTTTTGTATTTCCTAATTGCAATATATTGTTGACTCGGTTGTGTTTTATTGGCAATAAATGAGCTAACATATCAATTATGGACGAATCTACTTTTAAATGAATTAATTAGAAATGGTACATATATCTAATTATCATAACTAGGAATTACATTGATTGCGGATATTTAAATTTGTCCTAAATTTTTTATATGATATGCATATGCGAGAAATGTGACTTCGGTACAGTAACAAGAAAAAGAAGAAATGCAAATATAGTAACAAAATGAAGAAATGTGACTACAGTAACAAAAAGAATAAATTTCCTTAATCAAATTGCTACAATGCTAACCTACTGCAGTGCTGCCAGAAATTGATGATAAATCACCTCTGTGGAAGGTGCTTGTGTAGCCCAGAATTAGAAAACCCAATGGGTGGAGGAATTTTGTAATTTTTCACTTCATTCCATGCAACTGTGCACATGCTTTAAATTTCTGAGCCATAAAAATCCTATTTTGTGCACATATATAAATAAATAACAGGCTTTAAACTTCCAAGCCATAAAAATCCTATTTTGTGCACATATACAAAGAACGTGAACTGAGATTATGGATTCTGTGGTGCAGACGAAATCCGTCTACGGAATGGGGAAAGGAGTAGCATTGTTGTGTTTTTACAGCACATGATGTTGCTACCACCATGGCTAGGGTTTCTGATTGTATTTCAAAAGTTGAAGTTGTTGCAGCAGTCAGGTCTTCAGAAAACACACCAAGAGACGAGGCACAAAGGCAAAAGCAACAAAGGCACTGTATGTATTATAGAACATACTAAATAAAAAAAGAACTGAAAGTATGATAGTAGGCTCACAACAACTTCTATTAATACGAAAATGGAAATCCATTAAAGATGACTCAGGAGGAATATAACACTGAACAAACATGCCAAACAACCCAATCTTCCTATGGCATGTACGTGTATTGACGAATGGTATGTGTTATGACAGTATTGACAAATGGTGGTATGTATTATGACAGTATGTACAAATGGTCAATAAAAGGGTTGAAAAATGGTCAATAAAAGAGCCCAGAGGATTGTTGTGGAGGAAGGCGCTGCTAGAGAGAAAAATGGTTGTCTCGGACGAAAACGCGTTCCGTGAAAGGCCTCATTTTTAAGAAAATGAAGGGAAAACCCTTTGGGGGTCAAAAAATGAAGACGCTGATCTCCGGGCATCACTGTGGTTGGAAGTTCGTGCAAATGGGCAGCCTCGGTGGCAAGGGCGGAGCAGGGTGTGAGGTAAACTGTCGATGTACGCTTTCGATGGAGCTGTGGACAGGTGTGTCGTTGAGATCGTCAGCAAAATAATTTTCTTTTGGGTGCGTCGCTGCTGTCTCGAGAAAGTTCAAGGCCATGTTCAAATATGGAAAACATTTTTCAAATTCTATTTTTTTATTAAATAAGTCATGTTTTCTATGTTCAGTAAAATAAGTCATGTTTTCTATGTATATTTGCTTGATTAGAACCTCGGAGGATAATGATCCCTTCATCTCTGCTGTCGAATTGAGGACACTCCTCCGTGGCATGTATCGACAGGCTATCCTAGGAACAATGTTGAGTTTAGAATCAAGAAAATTTTGAGTGGCCTCTGATCTTTTATTTTAGCAGTCCACTACATAAAACCATGCACTAACCTTTCCCTTAGCCTTTGCAAATGATCTCTTTGAAGATATGTAGTCCTAATATGGAAGTCTTGTGTTGTTAATTAAAAAATAATTCGTAGCACATGCTGTCGAACATTTTACTTGACACGTTGTGATCCCGTACATCTGTCAGCCAACAAAATTGTTTAGCAAGGGCGATATGACACTTCCGTGAAGGCAAACAGCTAGAAACAGTCTCTCAGAGAATTAGAGGTGGGACACGTGCCACTGATTCAGGAGACTAAATCGGTTGAAGGCACGAGAACGATCATTCTGTATAGTGCAAAGCGCGCCGTTCATGGACAGGAAAAGCAACGAATTCCAGATAATTCTAGGGAATGTTGTGAAATTTCATTTCACAAGATGGCAGAACCCTATAAAACAACAGAACACTGCAAACAAATTTGTGAAGAATTGTTTCAGTTTCGTCTCCGCGAAATGCGATATTTGTTGATGTGGCCATCGCAAGTTGTTTGCCCTGTCACGTTGTTACCATACATACAGTGAATGCAAGTGATATGGCGAAAAAATGATAGAAATATTTGTAAAAGTGATCAAGTTTAGTTTTATATAGTTTTAGTGGGTTTAATAGTTAAGAGGATGTGTTCATGTGTTTTTCTTGAGATGTGTTTTCAAATTTCTTGAGAGGTCCCAAGTTTAAAATAGAAAATGGAAAATGAGAAAAAGTAGAGTATGTATACCTATGTAAATTTTAAACAGTCCAGGGAAATAGATCCCTTATACTATAAACAAAAAAATCTCATATCCCAATTGGATATTTATTAAAAAACGATGTATTTATTAAAAAATAGTGTCGTGTATCCTACCATACTAAGTGTCCTGTATCATACCATACCCATATATGTAAACGACCATACTAAGCGTCCTGTATCATACCATACCCATATATGTAAACGACATTGCAATACACTTTTTAATTAAATCAGTTATATTGTAATTAATTCGATTGAAATAAATTCATGTAATTTTACATCAAAAATATTTTTTTTATTAATTTTGCTAAAATCGATGAAGCTGAAGTGAGGTTTAGCAATTTTGATCCAATCATTTCTGCAGCTCCGTGTTAATGTTATGATACCTATTTTTGTAATCAAGAACTATTTAGATAATAATTAGGTTGATTGAAATTTGTTTTCTTAAATTACCGTAAGTGAAAAGTATAAATAGTTTCTTATATGATCGATCAATGTACATAAATTCATGTAATTCTATAATTTAGTTGATTATTTATTAATTTTAATATATTAAAATTAAACTTAAACTTGTAAAATTAACTTTTTATTAATTTTAAAAATCAGTTGTAACACCTCCTGCACCTCAATTTAAAAAGAAATTACTATACAGTTGATGAACATTCTCATTTACCACTATATACTTGCTCTTTTCGCTTAATGAGACTATTTCTTTTAACTTGCTTTCAACACTTTATAACATAGGGGAATACATGTCTGCTTGTTTAGTTCGAGAATATATATATATATATGCCAAGTTATTATGTCAAGCTGCACTAACGAGTTAAGCTCTTGGTTTACATTTATAGTACATTATCAATGGTTTATAAAACCCACAAGGTTGGCGTTAATTGACATGTCCATGTCGCCATAACTCGCTGGAAGCTGCACTTTCAGATGTTGACGCAAACATCGAACGGTGGAAATCTGAGGTGAATCTGGGCGGTCAATTTGGGTGGAAGTTATGATGGTAACGACCTTCCCTCTTCCCTCACGCCCACTGGAATCATTCGAAACCCCAGCGTTCTAGAGGTTGTAGCTCTGCGACCAAAGTTCTTCAACATGGAACCCAGGTAACTAAGTACACGGGAATGCTCGTCTATTATAGTTATTATTGTTCCCCTTTACTCTGGTTGCTAATGAGTATTGAACCGTTTATTACATTTCTCAAAGTCAACAGGTTTTCCAGGCATCTGTACATTTTTTCTCAGCCGAGACATGGCAGAGAAGGTGAACACACAACTCCCTGGTCTTGGTAAGGAATTACATCGGAATTCCAAATTAACCAACATTGAGTTTTTCTAAAGCTCTCCCAGCATAATTTCGTTCGCAGGGTTACGAGGATTGAGCTTCTCCTGAATAGCAACTCAGGTAAGGTTTTTACAGCTTCCACTTACCCTGTTTTATTAGTTTGCCAAATTTGTATCCCTTTCGACGAGAAATTGGTTTTTTTTTTAAATTGCGGCCTCTTATAAAAGAAGATTCCCAATATTCTACATCACATTATTTATACCTAAGGTAAGTTCATTTGTTGATTCTATTATATGACCTACCAATGGGTCATTGGTATAGCTCTATATTAACATCCATGCCAAAACTGCTGCTATTATAATGTTTAACAGAGGGGGAGAGACCGTGGATTGGCTGTTAGAAATGGCAACTGATCCTCTGTTAAAGCTCATCAGTTCGTTGGACTTCAAAAGCGGTGCAAAAACTAAAGACTGGTTATTGAATAAAGCACAGCCCAGCATTACTGCAGCAAAAATGAATGGATTCAATGTCCATAAACCTCCCAGGTTATCATCTG
>APFE030325048.1:3256-14165 GCA_000404065.3 Pinus taeda
GGACAGGGAGAGAGAGAGAGCAAGAGAGGGGTGGATAGAGAGAGAGAGAGAAAGAGACAGTGAGAGAGAGGGAGAGGGGGAGAGAGACAGGGAGAGGTAGAGCAAGAGGGTGAGGGATAGAAAGAGAGAGAGAGCGAGAGGGAGAGTGAGAGAGAGAGAGGGAGAGCAAGAGAAAGAGAGATGGAGAGAGAGGGAAAGAGAGAACAAGAGCAAGAGCGAGAGAGAGAGAGAGGCCGGGGGAGAGGGAGAGCGAGAGAGAGAGAGAGAAATGGTGAGAGAGTAAGATGGAGACAAAGAGAGAGGTGTTGAAATGTGGCAACAAGAATATTCTAGTTTAATTTGTCCTTGAATTAAATTGTGAATGAAAATCGAATTTAATCTTAACAGCTACTTGGAAATAATTAATTAAGTTATTTTGACTTAATTAGTTGGAGAAATTGAAGTTAGAAGTCTTTGTGAAGTCATGCAAGATTTATCCCTTAAATTAAGGAGATAAGCCTTAAACGAAGGAGATAAGATTGAGTTATATTTGAGTTGTAATTAGTTAACTCTATTTACTGAGTTAAGTGTTATAGCACCATTTACCACGTTTGATATTTTTGATGCTTGGTTTATGGCCTAGGGCAACCCCTCCTTCCAGACTTGGTCCAAATATTTTTAAAACAATGTTTTATTCCCTGTACGCTACTTTTCCCTGAGATAAAAGCATGTACACGCAGGTTAGTCAATACCCAACCCACATATATGTGTTAAAACACTTACAAAAAAAAAAATCCTTAATAAGGGGCAAAGGTCACAGTTTTTACCTGTTCATTACCTCTTATTTCCCATGGCCCAACTGCTTCCCATATAAAAAATTAATTCGGAGGAGTATAAATAGACTTCTATGGGAAAGCCTTAAGCAGAAGAAGAGATAGAGTTATTATACTGAGATTATCCCTGACTGATTCTGAAGTATCCCTGTGCTTCATGCACTTCCCCAAGTTTCAGCAAACCCTTGTTTCCTTGATTGTTGATATTCTCCCTCTTGCTTGGGATATCATGGTATTGGTTATGGAAGGATGCTATTGAAGACTGGGACTAGACTGATCTAGAGGATGATTCCACTTGAAGCCGGAAGAAGAAGACTCAGGTGAATTCTCTCCGTGTTAGTTATAGCTTTCTACAATAAAAAGAAGTGTTGTCTTGTTTCCAAGATTAACTATGTTTATGCATCAGATACTATTGTAACACATATATGAATGTTATTTTTATGTATAACTAATCATTTTCTTATATGATATAAATTTAGTTTCATTAAAATGCTTTATCTATATACTACTATGTGTGTTTGAATTGAATAATTTTCAAGTTTGGATAACATCAAGAGTTGCAGCGGTTCTAAACCTTGCAGGACCTACCCGAACGAAGGACATCCAGGTACGGTCTTTCTCACATAGTTTTTTTATTTAAGCATTTTTATTGAGTTGTATGATTGTTTCTTACTATAGTTTTCTCTTTCTCTATTGTGGTTCCAATCCAAAGCCCTAGGGTACTTATTCCCGTAACATAATTGGTCACTCCACTGGGGATAACAATCTTGATATTCTTAGTTTGGGTTGTTTAGTGTCAATCAGGGCTCAGTTCCTAGTTTTCTTGCTGTGACAGTATTATTTGGCCCAGTAGAATCTCAGACCTCAAGTCTGATCTTTTTTATCTCGCTTTGCTTTTTATTTTTCTTGCAAAGCTTTGTATACGCATTTTAGTCTATTTACAGTAGTGTACACATGCTAGTTTCTGTGAAGTGAACCCACGTATACTCGAGTTTCCTTTATCAGAAGCGCGTGTACACACCTCTATGCTTGAACACAGACACATATAACATTTTTTGCATTGTTTTTTCGAATATTTCTGCCCAAAAAGATTTGTTTCTTGGTCTGTATAGTCTCTAAGTGGTCAATTTCTATCTATAGAATTTTATTATTCTGTGAGCTTACTATTTTGAAGTCTCTTCCGCTTTGAAAAGATTTGGCCTAGGTTTTCTTTTGAGTGAGTTTTATGATTTGTGTTTTGGCACACAAGACTTCGTACAGAGGTTCTTGATTGTTCTGGTCCTCCAGAACAGCAGATTGTTCTCAATCTTAGTGTCAAGCTCAGTTATTGGTCTACTTTCTTTGCTTTACGTCATTTTGTGGCCTTATACCTTTTCTTGCTTTTTGAAAGTCTCTTTTTTGATGAATTTGAAAGTATTTCTTTCCTAACTTCTTGCTCAGTTGAAGCTCTTTGTTGTTGTTTGGGTAGTTTAGTACAAGTTGAAGCCTTTTTGTTCAAGTTTTCATTCGTTGTCGAATTTGTAACTTGCAAATACTCCTTGTGCTCTTCTTTCAGTCTTTGAGCCTTAAGTGGCATTTAGAGTGCTTTCAAAAGGTTGTTTTGATTGTTTCTTGAAAAGGAAAAGATCTTAAAAAACATTGTTTTTGTTTTCTTTTACCAAGTTTGATTTTGGTTTCTTTTGATTTTTTGAAAGTGAATTGTGATCTTTTGGGATTTGCCCTTCTTGTTTGGAGAGGATTTTGTATTCAAAATTTGTATTCTTTCAAACACTTATGCTAGCTTATTAATAGTTATAAACAATTGCTTTCGTTCTTTTTTAGAATAATTTAGGATCTTGCATCTTCATTACACCTTGCATTAGGGTAGTTTTGCATTATTAAATCATCAATAGACTTTTTAGTTTTTGTATGTGTGAATTTGTTTTAAGAAAAGAAAAGAAAAAGTTTTTTCTTTATAGAAGTGTCGTAGAACCCATGTAGAGATCTCTTTTCATCGAATAACAAAAGATTGCATTCATATAATTAGTTTTTCATTGATTTTTTTGCGTCATACAAACACCATTGGTTTCATTTCCATTTATACCCTTGACTTAAAAGAACAACCATTAAAAATCAAGCGCTTAATTAAAACAAACTAGAACTTCTATATTGTCATCAGAATACATCAACAAGTTTAGGTTTATTAGGTCCTTAGATTAGGCAAGAGGAAAGTTAAGTCTCCTAGGCCGCTCTAAATTGTAAAACATAGAAGTTTGATTAAGAGCGAAATACAATAGCATTAGGGAGACCGAGAAATCTCCATGACTGGGAGTAAAGCACGAGGGTTAGTGAATATAAGGACGAGAGATACCCCCTCCCTTACTTCTCAGATCCTACCTCATGACTATTTCGCTCAGCTTCTGATACGATTTGGTGACCATAGTTGTCTATCCTAGGATCCACACAGATGGCTGTTAAGGGGAATTCTGCAGCACTTGAGGTTGATGTTGTAGCACATTCAGCAGTACTTCTGGAGGGCACCCTTGTGAAGCATGGGGGCTTGCACAGGCAAAGGTTGTTGTCTGGAGGTCAGCGTAACTACCTCTAATACCTTTGCTAGTAGGCCTAGGGTGTAATTACCCCAGTCTATTTTCAGAAGACCCTTATTATTAAATTTATTGTATTTTGGTGTCAGTCCTAATCACCTAGAGCAGAAATACTTGGATGTTGTTTGATTGTTGATATCTTTAGGGACATTTTAGTGAGTGTTATGTGCTCCTAGTTGGCCTAGCTTTTTAATTTTCTTGAGTCTTTAAGTAGATTTTTTAAAAATAATTAAAAGTGGCTAACCGACCATCTTGACGGTCTCGGAGACTTCATGGGCTTTCACCTACAAGTCCAGAGCCTTCTCCTAGAAAGCGTAGGATCGATTTTGCTAGTGGTTTCCAACCAGTGGCAGTAGATGCATCGAAGATTGACCCTCCGCTTGGGGGCATTAGTTCACAAGATAGACCTGGTACTAGTACAGAGTTAGAGAGGAACACACCAGTTCTTTCTCGAGTACTCTTCCAGTCGGAAGATAGTATTGAAGTAGAAGAGCTTTCAGAGTCGGTTTCGGCTCCGAATTCTCCTCTCCCTCCTGATCATCTAGACGTTTTGTTATATGTTGGAACTCTAACTAACATGCCTTCGAGCCCAGGTCCACATACATCTATCCCTTCATTGACCACTGCTGGAAGTTTGGCATCCACGACAAGTGTTGCGAGCATGTAGACTCCCATATTTGTACAAGGGGGAGGAACTATTTCCATCCCTTCTAACACTCCCATCACATCTATATTTGGGTCTACTTCCATTCCGTCGATGAGTGGAAGTTCTCAAGCTAATGCATCCAGTTTTGGATTTTTCCCTTTTGGAATGCCCTCTCAAGGTATTCCTTTGGTTCCTTTGAATATACCATCAACCGCCTCTACATCCATGATGATAAAATCAGCTTCTTTTCAGGGTTTCCCATTTGGAAGTGGTCATATACCACATTCCAATCCAACAGTAGGGTCAATTCCTTTTCCTTTTACAAGTCAAAGTAGTAACCCTTTTCAGAGTTGGAAAAACCCTACGGTTAGTGGGATAGGAGCAGGGAATCAATTTTTGGCCGACAAGGGAATGTGTCATATTCTTTAGTTAATTTATTTCAAAGTTTTTCACTCTTTGCTAATGCATGGAACCCTTATCAGGGCTTTCATCTCCTTTCAATACTTCGTTGGGGGTAACTTCACCGGTTACGGAGGATTTTCAGCAGGAGTTGGTCAAACTCCAAATTTTGTTGGACCACAAGGATCACCCTTTGGTTCAATAGGCTCTACGAGTTACCTTAGGAAACCTCGTGCCTTTCAAAATCTAGGTCATTCTTTTTAGACCTTCGGGAACCCCACCCATTTCGGATGGAATTCCTAAGTTCCTCCACGACTTTCTTTTCTGGCCATGCTTAATTTTCCAGACTAAACTAAATTGATGAATGATTCAATCAGGTACAATCTGGCTTGGCCTCCAGTCCCAACTAAACTTCCATCGGATATTCCAAAGATTGAAGGGAAGATTGGTGAAGACCTGGGAGACCATGTGACCACATTTCACTTATGGTCCTCATCCAACTCCCTGATAGATGATTCGATTAGGTTGAGGTTATTTTAGTGCACCCTAACTGGGAATGTGGCCAAATGGTATATAGAGTTTCCAAGGGGCACCTATACTTCTTTCGCTGATTTAGCTAATATTTTATTAAACCATTTTCAGTTTCTTATCCGCTATGAAGCCGAAACTGAGCTTCTGGCCAAATTTCATCAAGACATGACAAATCACATTTCGAATCATATCCAGGAAAGGATGTTTCTCTTTCTAGTGTTTATTCGAAAGAGTATGCTATTTTTCGAGCCCAAAAATTATAACTGATATATTCTCAGTTTGGGACTCTTAAGAAAATCCTAACTAATGCTCCTAGATCCAAGGTTGATTTAGCCAAATCGAAGCCAAGCCCTCACGTCGATGGTATAGTTGGATCAATTGATGCAAATACGGTGAACCTTTTGAACCAATTGCAATAGTTGTCTCTACAAATTGTTTCTTCTAACCAAGCAGCACCGTTTACACCTTCGCCTTCTCAAACTACCTCTATAAATTCCATCCAAGCCTCTAATCCCAAAGGAAATCAACAATCTGATGGGAAGAAGAAGAACCAGGAAGGGAAGGGTAATGTGAACGAGCCCGACAACGGTGTCGGTGAGGGTAGAAAAGAGTCCAAGAAAAAGGTTAAATTTCCCTGAAATTTATGCGATGGAGATCATTTGACTCACCTCTACCCTAAGATTGAAGATGCTCAGCGCTTGTTAGTGCAACAAGGGTCCTATAGCTCCCAAGTTGTCCTAGCTAACCCTTTTCCCCAAGGACACCATTACTCACTGGCGCAAACTCGAACGCTGGTATCTCTGCAGGGGGCAACCAGGAAGGGGAAAATTCCTCAAATGTTTGATGAACTTTCATGTCGATGTTGCTACATGAGCACATGATTATGGTGAAATGGAAACATCTAAGGAAAAATATGTTCCTGAAACCATAGACCCACTTCATATTGGGTGACTCTCTACTGAGTCTATACTTCAGATACCGAAACATTCCGCAAAGCGCTCGACTATTAACCCTAATGCTAGAGCAGCCCAGAACTACTCGATTGTAGAAGATATGGCTCAAAGTCCTTGTGCTATGTCTTCATTGGAGTTACTCCAGTCGTGTCCTACTCAGAGAAGTTCTTTGCTTTCGATAATCGAAGCAACGAATCCAAAGAATTCTTTAGTGCTCACTTTTGATATGCTAAATGTCTAAAAGTGACTTCCTCACCATATGGCTTTCCAAATAAAGTCCACTTACTGAAAAACTAATATTTTTCATACAGTTATACATGAGGGATGTCATGTTGGAAGGCCATTGGATCACCTTCAGTTGTTCCTTCATTGACTCTCTTAACAGCATTTTATGGGCATTCTCATAGGCCACACGGAATTATCCCAACCTTTCCTATATGTGTTGGAGGAAAGGTTGTTAATATTGAGGTAGAAATCATTGATGCCAACTTGGATTACAACCTCCTCCTAGGAAGGAATTGGATTTATGAGATGGATTATGTAGTTTCATATTTATTTTGCATCCTCTATTTTCCTCATGAGGGGAGAATTTTTAAAATTGATGAGTTAGATTATTCTCCAGGTGACTCTTGTGCGACTTCGGAATCTACAGTGCCATTGATGGATAATCCCTGTCAACCTATTGAGAATTTAGGAGTTGGGATGTACTCTTCGTTGATGGGTATATTTAACCTTCCCCCTCCTACAGCTAGAATCAATGCAATTTCATCCTCCAAGGGACGTTCACGGAAAGAGTTCTTTCAAACTCATTATTTTTCAGACCCTTAGACCTTACCTTCATCTACAACCACATTAGATGGAGGGTAGGTTGGTGGAATGACATTTCCCATGTCTGCAACAGAACTTAGGTATCAATCTATTGTTAACTCTACAGACAACCATCCCACTCCTTTTTCAAAGGAGGAGTTAGATGGTGATATGGCTCCAGGTTGGACCCTTGACTCTACTTCTTCTCTGCATTGCTTAGATACAATTTTACCATTTGAGGAAGAAATTTTAGAAGCAATGATGGGTGTAGATCAACCTTGGGAAGATTTACATCATCATTCATATTTTCTTCCTCCATTGCATGAAGGCGAATATAGGTTCTCCAATCTGCTTACTAGCAATGTTTGTACAGTTTCGAACCCTTTGGCTTCAGTACAATTATTTGTCGAAGATAATATGAAGATTATCTCAAAAATTGTACCTATAAACATCTCTAGGAATCCTAACGTTATAGAAAATGTCTTCATCAGAGCCGATTGTTCCCTTGAAGAGATTTAAATTTACATCGACCTCTTTAAAGAGTTTCAAGATGTGTTCACTTGGTCTTATGAGGAAATACCTGGTATTGATCCATCTATAGTCTAGCATGAGATCAAGACGTACGAAAACACCACGCCTATTCGTCAGAAGCTTCGACTGATCAATCCTCTTAAAGCAACACCTATTAAGGCTGAATTTGAAAAGTTGTTTAAGGTGAGATATACCCCGTTCTTCTAACGAAGTGGGTTTCCAATCCAGTCCCGGTAGATAAAAATCAAGGAACGATACAAGTATGCATCGACTTTAGGGATTTGAATAAAGCTTGTCCAAAAGACAATTACCCTACACCTTTTATTGATCAAATAGTTGATGAATGTGAAAGTAATGAAATTTTTCCATTCATGGATGGATTATCTGGTTATAATCAAATTTCTATCTGTCCGGAGGACTAGCATAAGACAACTTTTATGTGTCCCTGGGGCACTTTTGCATAAAAAAAGATGCCTTTTGGTCTTAAAAATGTTGGAGCTACATTTCAGAGGGCCATGTCTTATGCTTTCCATGACATCAAATATGTTATCGAAGCATACTTGGATGATTTAGCTCATCGTTCTTGAAAGAGAATTGATCATCCCAGCCAGCTCAGGTTAGTTTTTGAGATATATTGATTTTATAGAATCTAGTTGAATCTGAATAAGTGTGTTTTTGCAGTCACATCAGGTCGGTTTTTAGGATTCATCATATCAACTAAAGGGATTTGAGTAGATTCTTGCAAGGTTGAGGCAATAATTTAGTTGACTCCCCCGTCTTCCATCTGTCAACTTCAAAGTCTCCAAGGAAAGGCAAATTTCTTGAGAAGGTTTATAGCAAATTATGCCGATATTACCAAAGGATTTATGTGTTTGCTTAAGAAAGGAGTTCCATTTTTATGGGATGACTTTGTGTAATGATCTTTTGATGCCTTGAAGCAGGCATTAATCTCTGCCCCACTGTTGACTCCACCAGATTATGGCAGAGATTTCCTTTTGTATCTCGCAATGGCAAAATCAACCATAGGTATGGTTCTGATTCAGGAGGATGATGCTCTCACTGAGCATGTAATTCACTACTTGATTTGAGGCTTAGTAGGTCCTGAACTACGCTATTCTCCTATTGAGAAATTGGCCTTGGCAGCTGTCCATGCTTTCCAGCGGCTTCATCATTATATTTTGTTACCCAAAATGTTCGTCTTAGAGGTTGTCAATCCTTTTCAGTTTGTCCTTAGTAGGGGAGTGATTGGGGGTAGATACAATCGATGGATTGTTATTTTGCAAGAACTGATCTCAAGTTCTTTTCAGCCAAGTCTAAGAAGTCAATAGTTTTTACGGAATTAATTTCTGAGCTGCCTTGTGAAGAAGACATTGTTTGTGAGGAAAATTTCCCTGACAAACATTTATTCCTCATTTCTTCACAAGATCCCTGGTATGGAGATATCATCATATATCTCTAGACTTCGAAGTTCCCGCCTGCTTCATCCAATGATAAGCGTCGAAAGTCACATCACCTTGCAAAAAAATATGTTACATTGGTGATACATTATATCACAGAGGGGTTGATTCAATCCTTAGGCATTGCTTAACTTTGGAGGAAGCAGAATATGTACTCAATAATTGCCACAATGGAGCTTGTGGCGATCATATATTAGGGCTTGCAACAGCCCATAAAATTTTGCATGCCAGCTACTTTTGGCCTTCAATTTTCAAAGATTGTATTGAAGCGGTCAAATGTTGCCACCCTTGTGCATCCAACTCCACTTTTTCCTTTTATCACTGTCGGTCCATTTATGAAATTGGGCATTGACTTAACTACTTGTAATCTGCCTTCAGCGACGAATCACAAATACATCATTGTGGCCATAGACTACTTTACGAAGTGGGTTGAGGCCATGCCTACTTACAAAAATGATAGTGAAACAACAACCTTGTTTCTATTCAATCAGGTTATTTCATGTTTTGGTATCCCAAGAGAGATTGTCATTGACCATGGCAGACACTTCCAAAATCAATTGATGATCAAATTGGCTCTTAAATTGGGCTTCCGACAGGAGCATTTGTCTCTGTATTATCCTTAGGCCAATGGACAAGTCGAAGCCGTGAATAAGTCCATCAAGACTATCCTGCAAAGGACAATTGACAAAAAGCGCTCCAATTGACACATCATGTTGTACCTGGCTCTCTGCGCATACTGAACCTTGGTGAAGATTGCCACTGGTTTTACTCCTTTTCAATTAGTTTATGGGCTGGAATATATTTTTCCTATTGAATGCGAAATTCCGTCCCTTAAGCTAGTTGTAGAACTTCTTCTAGAGATGTCTAGTCTCAAAGAACGCCTCGTTCATTTGGAACATCTCAATGACCAGCGTCGAGATGCCGCCATAATAAACAAGGCCCATAAGAAAAGGGTTAAAACTCAGTATGATAAATCTGTCCATCCTGGGGTTTTTTCTGAAGGCGACCTTTTCTTAGTCTATGACCAAGATAACGATGCCTTGGGGGCAGGAAAATTCAAGTCTATGTGGTATGGTCCCTTTATAGTAAAACGAGTTTTGGGAAAAGGGGCTGATGAATTAATTGATTTTGAAGGGAAAAATCTAGCGGAGCCCCGAAATGGACTCTACCTTAAGAAGTATTTTGCTTAGGTTCCGGCCGAACAATTGCTTGTTTGTATATATTGTATTTTTGTACATAATTGTTGGGAAGTTTGTGATATCGACATTTTTTTATCTTCTTTGGCAGGTGTTGATCGATGATTTGATATATTTCGGATTCTTCGATGGTGCTAGTTGGCACACTCGAAATCTTGCTTTCGTAGCTTGGGTGATTTATTATCCATCTAGCCAATTGATGGTGTCGAGGGGAGTATGTATTCATCCTGCTTCAAATAACATTGTCAAATATACTATCGTAGAATTGAGGCTTCTGTGATTGATCATAGTTATAAGATGAGCTTCGACGTAAATCACATGAAAAAGACCTTTGTCGACGCATTTCGAATCAACTAGTGTGGTTCATTATCAGGACAAGTTGAAGAAACAGATCTGGCCTAGCATGCTAAATAGACTGAGCAGAGACTCCAACAGCTATATAATGGCTATTTTTGACTCTAGGACCAAGGTCAAACTTATATTAATAAATTTAATATTATTATTATTTTAATACATATTAAATATTAATATATAATGTTTATATTTCTAGAAATAGTAAAATTAGGTAACAAATGACTAGTAAATAATAATTTATTTAATTAAATAACATTAGGTAATTATGAAATAATACTAATGGTTTTATAAATTTATTATTAATATTTTGTAATATAAAAATTAATAATATAATGTTCTATTTCTAGAAATTAGTAAAATTAGGTACCAAGAATAGTATCGTAAGTAATTTATTTAATAATACTAATGGTTATTATAAATTTAATATTTGTTTGAATGATTTCTTATGAAGAAGTAATTTAAGTTACATAAATTATCTATTCTTTTTTCCAAAAATAATAATAGGATGAATAAATAAATAATTTTAATGGTAATTTAAAAACAGTAAGTCATTCATTTATTAAATTATTAACTAAATCTATATATGAATTGTTTATTAAAGGTCTGTTAATTTGTTTATAAAACTATACTAATTACTA
>APFE030325050.1:0-19593 GCA_000404065.3 Pinus taeda
TTTCTTTGCATAAAATTCCGTGAACTTTTCTCTACATGAAGTAAACGTTTCTCTGCATAAAATTCCGTGAACTTGAAAATAACTTTGCTGCACTATAATTTATCATCTGAGTGATTTTCCATCAAGAACAACACTTGTCTCATAATGCCAACAATATGAAAATTAAATTTGGCTGCTGTCACAAAAGAAGGAAATTCAGCAGATCTGTGGCATAGGCGTTTGGGTGACATGAGCGAGAAGGGTTTAAAAATCCTTGTTGATAAAAATTTATTGCCAAGTTTGAAATCCTACAATCTTGATCTTTGTGAGCATTGTATATATGGTAGACAAAGAAGGGTTTCATTCCTTAGAGGTGGCCATGACAAAAAGAAAAATGTGTTAGAATTGGTACACTCAGATGTATTTTGGCCTTTTAACATCAAATCATTAGGAGGAGCATCATATTTTGTAACATTTATAGATGATGCATCCTGGAAGGTTTCGGCATATCCTATGAAAAGTAAAAGTGAAGTGTTTGGAGTATTTCAAAAATTCCATGTTTCTATTGAAAGAGAGACTAACAAATTGTTGAAGTGTTTAAGAACAGATAATGGTGGAGAATATTGCTCAAATGAATTTAAGGAATATTGTAGTAGGTTTGGCATAACGCATGAGAAGACTGTGCCTAGTACTCCTCAACGGAATGGTGTCGCAGAAAGGATGAATCACACCATTATGGAAAAGGTACGAAGTATGTTGTCCAATTCCGGTTTGGAGAAGAATTTTTGGGCTGAAGCAGTCAGGATCGCTTGCTACCTTATAAATAGATATCCAACTATAGCCTTGCATGGCGGTATCCCCAAATAAGTTTGGATTGGTAAGAATTTGAATTATTCTTACTTGAAAATCTTTGGATGTGAAGCATTTTTACATATTCCCAAAGAAAATAGAACTAAGATAGATGATAAATCTATGAAATGCATTTTTTTGGGATATGCGGATGAAGATTTTGGTTATCCTCTATGGGATCCAGTCAAACATAAAATTATTAGAATTAGGGATTTTATATTTAATGAGTCAGAAATGTTTAAGAGGACTGTAGGTGAGTTGTAGGTCAAGAAGGTTATTGAAGGTTTGAAGAGCAGCAAGAAAACATACCACCAATACAAGAAAATGAACAGCAAATTCAGGAGCATGACGAACAACAAGTGGAAAATGATGAACAAGAAGAAGAAGGAATCTTGCAGGAACCTTTAAAAAAGTTTCGACCTGATAATGAACCACCACAGTTGGTTTCTAGATCTTCTAGGCCTCATAAGCCTTCACAAAGGTATCCTCCTTCAAACTATATTTTGTTGAATGATGAAGGTGAACCTAATTGTTTTCAAGAAGCTTGTAAAGTCAAGCACAATAAAAAATGGAAGAAAGCAATGGAAGAAGAAATGAACTCTTTGTTGGAAAATAAAACTTGGGAGTTGGTAAACCTCCCAAAAGGTAGAAAGGCTCTACAAAACAAATGGGTGTACAAGATTAAGCATGAAGGTGACAAAAAGAAGGAGAGGTATAAAGCAAGGCTGGTCGTGAAAGGTTTTGCCCAAAAAGAAGGTATTGACTTCACTGGAATTTTCTCACCTGTTGTTAAAATGCCATCCATTAGAGTCGTTCTTGGTCTAGTTGCTGCTTTAGACCTAGAATGTGAACAGTTAGATGTAAAAATTGCATTCCTTCATGGTGAATTGGAGGAAGAAATTTATATGGAGTAGCCAGAAAGCTTCATAGAAAAAGGCAAAGAATGCCTTATTTGTAGGTTGAAGAAGAGTCTCTATGGGTTGAAACATGCACCTTGATAATGGTACAATAAATTTGATTCATTGATGTTGGAACATGGTTTTCAGAGGTTGGAAGCTGACCATTGTGTCTATATCAAGAGGTATGATCAAGGAAATTATATCATATTATTGTTATATGTGGATGACATGTTGATTGTTGGGCATGATAAGAATAAGATCAATAGGTTGAAGAAATATTTGGGTAGAAATTTTGCAATGAAGGATTTGCGACCAACACAATAGATATTGGGCATGTGGATTATGCGTGACAGGAAAACAAAAGGTTGTGGTTGTCACAAGAAAAATATATCAAGAAGGTGCTTGATAGGTTTAATATGAAGGGTGCCAAGCTAGTTGGTACACCCCTTACAGCCCACTTCAAGCTGAGTACTGAATTATGTCCTAGTGATGACAAGGAGAAAGAAGAGATGAACAAGATTCGTTATGCTTCAGTAGTTGGCATTTTGATGTATGCCATGGTATGCACATGACCATACATTGCATATTCAGTGGGAGTAATGAGTAGGTTCTTTTCCAATCCAGGAAAACAACATTGGCAAGCAGTAAAATGGATTTTGAGGTATCTCAAGAGTACTAGTCATTATTGTTTATGTTTTAGTCATGATGAGACTCTGCTTGAAGGATTTATAGATGTGGATATGGCTAGAGATATGGATACCAAAAAGTCCACTATAGGTTATTTGGATACATTTGTAGGTGCAGCAGTATCTTGGGTGTCAAGGCTACAAAGAATAGTAGCCCTCTCTACAACAGAAGCAGAGTACATAGCTGCAACAGAAGCTTGTAAAGAGATGTTGTGGATGCAGCAATTCCTACGAGAGATAGGAATAAAGCAGGACAAGTATGTGTTATATTGTGATAGTCAGAGTACCATTCACTTGGTGAAAAACCCAGCATTTCATTAAAAATCCAAGCACATTGACTTAAGCTACCATTGGATGCGGCATGTGTTGGAGGAAGAACAGTTATCCTTGGAAAAGATCCATACAGATAGGAACCCTGCTGATATGCTCACTAAGATTCTACCACGAAATAAACATGAGTTATGTAGAGGCATGGTAGGACTCAGTGTAACTTGATGACTCTTATTTGGCTTCAAGTGGGAGAATGTTAAATGTGAAGCCAAATTCACGCAGGATTCTAGATCATTCTAGATCAGATATTTCTAGATCTCCAGTATTTTAGATCTTTCTACACTGCCAATAGTTTCTAGATCATTCCAGATCTCCATCTGCATCACATACAGGATTTTAGATCCTTCTTCTGCCTCTATAAATTTGTAATTTCTTTGGCCAAGGAAAGCAAGCCAAGGTCTAGGCCTCTTACGTAATGCAAAGTGATTTCTATTCTCCAGTGATTGTTTTATCTATTCCGTTGTTTCTGATTGAGTAATCTTGTTGTTTCTCCATTTTTCTGTCTCTGAGTATAAATCTGTTGTGTGTTATGTATGTTCTGATCTAAGAGGTCTAACATTTCTTCAAGAACTATAGGCTTGCCTCTTTTCTCTTTTCTATTTAATTTAATTTTAAATTAAATAAAAATAATTACTGAGTTTTAATGGTTGATAAATGATATTGTAAATATCATTATTAATTTAATTTATTCAGTTAATCGTTTAATATTGACTAACTTTTAATAATATAATAAAGAAAATTCCCCAAATATCTGGCAGGATTTGATAATCATTAAATTTATCTAGCAGCTGAAAGATTTTATTGTAAAACTTTATTAAAAGAAAACTAAATATATCAATCAAATGAAAAAAATCTGTCCAATAAACTATCTTTAACTTAATAAAAAAAAATTCCCATATATTGCATTCTATGAAAACCAAAACGATTCTATCCTCCTATTTTTCAAATATGTTGCATTCTATGGTATAGAGAGATTCTGTGGTGGAGAGAATGAAAATGAAAAGTGAATTGTGAAGTTGTTGTACTATCGTCTGGTGCATAGCCGTGCCTAGCTTTGAGGGCGGGCAACCGAGATTGTGGTTTTCAATGACGAGAAGTTAATAAATATTTTTTAAATTAGCACACTTACATTTACATTTATTGATACAAGCGTATTGAGTTCAAAAATGTATATCAATATAGTTGTGAAAGGAAAAATAATGACAAAAAAATGTTTTACAATTATTGATATAAGTGTATTGAGTCAAAAAATGTATATCAATATAATTGTGAAAAGAAAAATAATCATAAAAAATGTAAAATGGATCCAATTTGATAGTGAAAATTATAGATTACATATAATTATTTAATTTAATGAATACAATTTAGTAGTAATTTAAATAAAGAAATTAAATAATTTAAAAGACTTAATAATTTATAAATTTAAAAAAAAAAAAATAGATTAAGTAAAAAACAGTGTGTGGGGTCGCGTTTCTTAGCTCTTTCGTGTTTCGAGGACTTGTTCCGGGGACTTGGGGATATCTAGGGTCGTTCCACATGTTCTCAAAAATCAAGGTGCGCGTGGAAACTTGTAAGAGGGTATTTCTTCAATTTTCAAGGTCGAATCCTCCTAATGGGGTCATTTCTTAGGCAAAAGGGATCATGAGGGGTCGTTTCCCTAGACAAAAATCACAATTGTTTCTAAAGAAACAAAAAAAATCCTAATTTTTATGAACCTGGACAATGGGATGTTGATCGAGAGGATGATGCATAGGTAGTTATGGAGGAGAGACTTGATGCGACACAAATTGGGTTGGTTGGTGTGCCACTTAACATGTTTGATAATGCAAGTAATGTTAAAATGCAATGATTGTATTAATAAAACACCCATTGGTCAGCTCTATGAAAGAGAGTCTGAACCAAGAGAGTCTAGCTCTACAGAATGCTCTACATTCTCAATGTAAATCACACATTATATAGCTTACATAGTTTTAGGGTTGTTAGAACCATACCCTTGGAAATAGAAACTACTTCCTATCCTAAGGTCTTGTGAACCAATTCACGCTATTATAAGATTCTCCATTATCTTCAACACTCCCCCTTAATGGAGAAAGGGTTCACAAATATGCCTAACATTTTGCCAAACATTTCAAACTTAATTTTTCCAAGAGGCTTAGTGAAAATGTCTACAACATTATCACATGTTTTACAATATACAAGATGGATTTCTTTTGATTGTACTTTCTCCCTGACAAAGTGGAATTGTGTATCAATGTGTTTAGTGTTCTTGTGAAACACCAGATTATGAGCAAGTTTGATTGAACTCTGGTTGTCACATCTGATTGTTGTTGTATCTTTCTGTTCTTCCTCGACATCCTGGAGAAGTCTCCACAACCAAACTACCTCACATGTTGTTGTACACATAGCTTGATGCTCTACTTCCACTGAAGACAAGGAAACTGTGTTTTGTTTCTTACTACTCCATTTAATCACCCTGGATCCAATGTTGAATGCATAGCCTATTATGGATCTGCGGTTGTCTACATTTCCAGCCCAGTCAGAATCTGTAAATTCTGTCAATCTAACATCAAAGGAATCAGTATAAATAATACCATAGTTTATAGTTCCTTGTAGATATCTTAAAACACATTTTGCTACATTCCAATGACTCTCAAGTGGTTTTGACATGTATTGACTTAGCACACTGACTGCATAAGCCAAATCTGGTCTAGTAGTGGTTAGGTAGATTAAGCTCCCAACCAACTGTCTATAAAGTGTCGCATCTACCTCTTTAGAGCCATCCTCACTCTAATGTTTAATGTTATGCTATAGTGGTATTGTTGCAGCCTTACACTGATCCATCCTGAATCTTTCCAGGAGATCTTTGACATACTTACCCTAGGATAGAAAATTTTGTCTTGAATCTCTCCAGATCTCAAGACCCAAATAGTATCTTAATTCACCAAGGTCTTTCATTTTGAACACCTGTGACATTTGTTGCTTGATTTCTTTTATTAGAGCAATAGCATCACCTGTAATAATTAAATCATCTACATAAAAAGAAATAAACACTATGCACCCCTTTTCATCTTTCATGGTATTAGGGTCATTTTTACTTCTGTTGTAGCCATGTTGCAGAAAAAATGAATCAATCTTTTCATACTAGGACCTGGGTGCTTGCTTTAGTCCATATAGAGCTTCCTTTAATCTACAGACCAAATTTTCTTTCCCTTTCTGGACAAATCCCTCAGGTTGCTCTAAATAAACTTCCTCTTTCAATTCCCCATTTAAAAATGCAGATGTCATCTAGTTGGTGAATCATCCAATGTTTCTTAGTAGCTTAAGAAATCAACATTATGATAGTATTTAGTTTACCTATGGGGGCAAAGGTTTCTTCATAGTCAATGCCTTCTTTTTATGAATACCCCTTTGATACCAATCTAGCTTTTAATTTATCTATGGTTCCATCTGCATTAATCTTAGGTTTATACAACCATTTACAACCTATGGTTTGTTTCCCTTTAGGAAGTTCAATCAGCGGCCAAGTGTTGTTCCTGATTATAGATTCATATTCTTGTTCCATAACTGTTTTCCATTCACTACAATCATTTGCTTCCTTATAACTAGAAGGTTCAACAACATTCATTATACTAGTTATAAAAGCATTTTCCCTATATCTAGCAGGCAATTGAGTCTGCTTACCTAATCTTCTAAGTGTTAGTGTAGATTCTAACCCATTCTGAGTTCCCTTTACTGGACTCGACTTGATTGCTACATCTGCATTCTCTTCTTCTACCTTTGTCTACTGATCTTGGTTGTTTCCTGTTTCTTCGCTTTCTTCCACCAAGAATATAATATCCCATTCTTCATTACGCTTCTTAGATTCTTCATGAACCTGCTCATGGAATATGACATATCTACTATTAAAAATCTTGTTAGTCGAGGGATTAAATAATCTATAAGCTTTATATTGTGAACAATACCCTATAAAGGTACATCTAATGGCTTTTGAATCTAGTTTTCTTTTGTCTTCCTTTGGAATGGGGGAAAATGCTTTTGACCCAAATACTCTTAGATGTTTTACTGCAGTCTTAAATCCATATAATGCTTCATAAGGAGCTTTAAACTCAAGACTCTTTGTAGGACTCTGTTGAAGCCCCAAAAATCGGGTTTACAACAAGGGGGATACCCACCCGGTCCGGACCTTGAAAGCAACTCCTTTTCCATTTTGGATGGTGGGTCGGACTGGGGATAATGGGACCAATTTCCCAATTTGTGTGTATGTGATGAGAATTGATATTTCCTTTCTAATAATTCCTAAGTAAAATGATTTTATTCTAATTCTAATTTAACCATATGCAATTGTATTCTAATGAATAGAAATATCTAATTCTAAAACTAACCAGGGATTTAACCTTTCAGTTATGCGATCTAAAATAATTTCTAATAGCAATTGGTAATAAATATCATTCAATTGCTATGAGAAAAGAATTCAATAAAAATGAATCGTTTCATATGAAAAGTTAGCCGAAACCGTTGTGAGAAACATATCACATAATAAGTCATTCATACATTAAGCATAAATAGAATAGTCATCACCGTACATAAGTGCCAAATGATGACTCAAACATTCAAGCATTCATATATAAATAACTAAACATAAATATCACCTTAACACATAAGAAAAAATCATTAAGAGATAAAATTACCATTGATAACAAGTTCTACTCATGAGCTTCAGCAATAGTGATTTATCTCTTCCTAATTAAACATCTACTAAGAGTACAAAAGTGCAATTTCAGTAGCAGACATTAAACACAGATCAATAAATCTTGTTCCATTCATTCATCAAAACCTCCTCCGAGGGTGCAGAAGTGCATGTTCTGAGGAAACCTTTTGACAAATCTCAGTACCCCTCTCTAAATGCATGAGAGGGGTTGAAATACTATTAGCGAAATCCTAAAAATAGTCTATTACAAAAATATAGGAAGCGATTTAAATGACTGTCCTCATCTAACGAAAAAATAAATCAAAACTAAAACTAAAACTAAATCTAAAACTGAATCTGGAAATTAACTATCTATGTATCTATTATCTGTGGTCGCGAGCATTTAGCATCAACTTGAGGAGAGTTGGTTGACCGACCTCCGATTTTAGTTGCCCTGCGAAAACAGAATCGGCAAGTGTTGGCGCTATCTTCTCGGCAGAGTTAATAAGGCATTTGAGATTCATGCATTGACTATGCGGTTTAACCAAGTATTTTTTAAGGATATCCCTGATAAATACCACTGGTTTTTAGAGCTCGGGTTTTGCCTTTAGTCTTTAGCACTTTTTCCTACAATTTTCCGGGCTTACAGGCAACTGAGTAATCGGAGGCTTTCCTTCTCGAGGGGTTTTTCCCAGCGATGCATGATTAGTGCTATCTGGGCTTCCTTGGTGATAATTTTCACCTCTTGCGCATTTTGTCCGAGGATACATAAATCTTAAATTTTGTGGAGTGAACGACCCAATGAGTTCTTGGCTCTGAGTCTTAAATTGTTTGTCTGTTATGTCAGCACTATCCAATACCCATTTGACCATGTTTTCATATAGAAGAATCTTGAGTCTCGCCGCTATCCGGTGCAAGAATGAACATGCAAGTTCTGTAATCAACACCTCAGATGACTCACGTGAGTCTGTAGTTGCTTTAACCTCCTTTACTTTGGGATTTTCTTCTTCGAGGAGACTATACATGCCTTCCCAAGTAGTTATGCCAGCATCTTTGTTACAAGTGGTGTCTGTGTATAAGGGCGTCATTTCTTTGTCTTCAGAAATTGAAGCTTTTCCTTTCTTTCCCATTATACTTTGAACACTGCTACATATACCTTTCTACTTTCTGCTCCTGCAATTTACAAATAAGGAAAGAGTAATGATAAGAAATAAGGTGAAGGGAAAGCTTTTAATGCTGAAATCATATAAAATATACCACTCTATGTGAAATGACCTTTCGATCAGATCCAAACCTTATCTCATTAATAATCATCAACTAACTCATTAAACTAACATTAATGCGCATAACTTGGCATCGGATTACGAAGAAAAAATTGAACGATGAGCCCTGCAGATCTGCGATAAAGCGATTTTGTGATTCACTTCGCAATATCACTAATCCATTGTGTTTAACAATCATCTTTCACCACATCTTTCTGCGATATGTGATATCGCATATCGTCGGGTTGAGGTCTTTTACCTTAAGTGACACTCGAGGCGTATGAAAAATGCGACGCGCGATGAACTTCTTCAGTGTGCAATATCACATCGCGATTTCGCAATCTTAGTGGTTTTCTTATGTGGTGTCATCCATTACCTTTTTGTGATGCGACACTTTATTATTGAGAGAACAATTTTGTTCGAACTTATCATAAAACTTAAGTTCTTTTTTATTTTTGCGGGTGTTCTCCTAAGTTTATGATAGTAATATTTATTCAAAAAGGGAATATAGGTGCTAATTTATTTTTTTATTTTTTAGAAAAGGGTCCCCACTTATTTAGTATTAGTAATAAAACTAAATAAGAAGGGGGGTTGTTGCTGGCCACAACAATTGGCGATTAACTTGAAAGAGCTAGTTATCTCTAATTTTCTTTTAATTCTTAAAGAACAATGTCTTGGTTTGGTAGACAAATTATGATAGTGCCACTCACTTGATTTATAACTTTGTTGAACAATTTGGCTTGTGATGAGACCCCTTGTCTTTTGATTGCAACAATCTTGAGTTATTGCCTTGTTGTGGTATGTAGTTTTGGCAAAGTTAGCAAGCTATAATATCTATGATCATGACAAGTCAGCTCGTGATGAGACCTCTTATTCTTTAAGTTTACAGTGTATCACTCGATTATTCCTTGAAGCTCGTAATTCTCTAGGTGGGGAGGAAATCATTGGTTCCTTAAGAATAGCTCTGAACGACAATGGTAGAGTTTTTGGGAAAAGCTTTTCTACAGAGAATCTTCATTTTTTGTTATTGATGCTTTTCATTAACTGATATAAAAAAACTTCCCACTAAGGTTTCTTTTTATTAAAATTTCCAAGGTTGAAACTAATATTATTTCCAGGCTTATAGCTTCTTGACTATATTTTTCATTAATAATGACCAATTTTCCAAATCAATTCTATTTATACAAGCGAAAAACAAAATCTAAAAGAAATACTAGTATTTTTCGTGAATTCCAAACGAACCATTTACAACTGTTTTATTTTCAAAATAAAGGAAAAACTAATTTACAAAAAATAGAAGGAGTGATTTCCTACGGAAAGTGTTTTTTGACGATTTGCCTGGTAATAGGTAAAGATTCTCTTTTCCCTGCTAAATCCTACAACATAAAAGTGGATGGACCTATGACTTCCACAATTTGGAATGGGCCAAGCCACATTCATTGGAATTTTGTATGTTTTCCTTTTTCTTCGTGAGCCTTATCCCATTTTAAAAATAAATCTCCAATTTGAAATTCCTTTCTAGATACCATGCTTGAATCAAAAGAAGCCTTTATTAATGCTTGATGATGAATGTGTGTTACTTTAGCCTTTTCTCATTGCTCTTCTAGCTTAAGAATTTGGAGTTGTCTTAGCTGTAAGGATGAAGTTGGTGTTTCATCAATAAATTGAACAAAGGCCAAAGAAGGAATTGCTAGGTGAGTTGGGAGAACCACTTCTTTCCCATAAACTAAATTAAAGGGAGAAGTGCCAATGGAGGCTTTCTGCATTATTCCGTTTGCCCACAGAGTATACATCAAAGGTTTGTGCCAATTATTATGATTTTGATCGATGGTTTGCTTAATGATTCTGATTAAGTTTTTATTCGTTGATTCAGCCAACCTATTCCCCTGTGGGTAATAATTGGCAGAGTATTTAAGTTTAAAACCTCTTTTAAGCGCAAATTCAGTCATAACATTGCCAGAAAAATACGATGCATTATCAAACATTAAATCAGAGGGTAAACCAACTTGGTGATTATGAACTGGTCTATGAAGTCAATAATGTGTTCAACATTGGCTATCTTGAGAGGAATTGCTTCTACCCATTTAGTAAAATAATCTGTAGTTGTAAGGATACACCTATGTTGTTTAGAAGAGTGAGGAATGATCTCACCTATTATATCCAATCCCCATTGGTCAAAGGGTTTATCGATATTGACTGGTTGCAAAGGCAACGACGATTTCTTTTGTCTTTGAGTGGCAGTTTGACAAACTTGACATTTCCTTACATAGCTATGCGCATCTTTAAATAGTGTAGGCCAATAGTACCCTGTGCACAAGATTTTATGTGCTACAACATCTCCAGCATAATGTCCACCTGTTGGTCCATCATGGAGTTCCTGCAATACTTTTTCAGCTTCAGATTTCTCAAGATGTTGAAGGAGAACATAATCATTGTTCATCCTACAAAGTACATCGTGTTAGAGCCTAGATTTACCTCAGGCCGAAAAAGGTAGGATCCAGGGCCAACATCAAACCACGCTCAACCTGGTAGCTAGCCCTACCAGGTCAGGAGAGGGCTCTTTCCGGGTCAATCTCAGCAAATTATGATCGCTAAGGGCTTGAGATGACTGATATAGCTACTGATATTAGGCTAGGTATAGGTGCAAAGGAGTTTGATTGAATAAAATGATGTTTTTGTGGGCTCTAATGAAAGCCAGATCTTGGGTGCAAGGAATGAGGCTCCAGTCTTGTAGAGATCTCAATGGCGCAAGGTAGGCAACTGAATTTGGCACTTTAAATAAATTGAGATGGAGGTATTAAACAGAGGAGGAGTTTAGGAGGGAAAGAGAAGCAATGGATCCTCTCCAAATAGATGAAAACATCAAGAAACTAAAGAAAACTTCAAGTAGAGCACTGCAATTTCAATGTATTCTACTTACACTTCTTGTTTGATTTAGCTGAGAAGAAATAAGAGAGAAAATTACATACATGACACATAAATAAATTCAAAAATACATAAGAAATCACTGTACCAAAACAAATGCCACGGGGATCCCAAAGAGTGCTGCAAACCCTGGTCTCAATTCCTTAGCCAAAATACTGATATGAGTGTACAATGAAGCTCCTTACTTTCTCAAGAGTTCAACCATGCTAATGATTGAAAAAATACATAATATAGACAAACCATAGCTCATCCTAGCCTCTAGGGGTCGAGATCACATGTTTAAGAGCTATTCCAACTAATTCTAAACTAAGAACTAGAAATCAGGCAGTGGAACAGCATGCCTATAGAAACAAGGGAACTGATTCATTCAGTTTCAAACAACTTTTTAACAGATGAATCTACCTTCCTAAGTGAAAATTTGACATATTTACATCATGATCCATCAATGTACATGAAATTACATCACAAATTTGACATTAAGAAGATGAAAAAGTCAAACTGGTAAAAGTTAGGCGAAAAACAGAGCATTCCTGGTCAAACTGGGCCAAATTTCCTCTATGCGCCGCCCCTGATTCTTTATGCATAGTGCCTATTTGGATCCACTTGTGGAGGCATTTCTAGTGTCCAAATTCACTACAAGTGTGCTTGTTGGAAAGGTCTTCTTGTCTACTTTCCAACTCAAGTGGAATTGTTCAATTTGGCCTCCATTTTCCCCTCCAAACTTCAGTTCTTCCAACACTTCTTCCTGTGTGTCAAAATAAGGGCAGTAAGGTCATTTTTTTAGTGTGTTTGACCTATTTGAGGGCTCAAAAGCTGTCCAAATTGGCTCCAAGTGTGCCTGTTAGAGAGTTCTACCTATCTAATTTCCAACCCAAGTATATTGTTTCAATGTGGCCTCCATTTGTCCCTCCCAAATTCAGTTCTCCCAACACTACTTCCTGTGTGTCAAAATAGGGGTAGTAAGGTCATTGTTTGAGTGTTTTTGACTTGTTTGAGGGCTTAAAAGTTGTCCAAATTTCTTGGCCATTGGTAGGAAAGCATAATTTTCCATGCCAAATCCAAAAATACTAAGTTTTTGTGATTTAGATGCTCTTATCAAAAGCAAGTGCCACGCGGCGTGGCGCATAGGGGCAGAAAATTCTGTTTTTGTGCCAAAAAATTTCAAAAATTTCAAAAATGCCCCAAATTTTTTCAAATTTGGGCTGAGTCTTCTCCATCAAGGATTTTGTTGGACCAAGGAAGCCTCAGCCAATATCTGAAGTCGATCATGCTCCTTTTGCCTCTTTGATGCCCTCTTCAATTTTGCTTTTAAGCTCCTGATTCTCGCCTTGCAAACTTTGTTCCTGGCCATATAATGATATGCCATATGTCTCAACAATTCCTTCTCCTTGTTGGCCTTTTACAACAATCTCACTAAGTGGATATTGGCTCTTTCAAGCCATGACTCCTGATCGGCATTGATCTCTTGCTCAAGTGAAGTGAACTCCACCCTCCTCCTTTGGGCAGCTTGGCGATTCTCCTGAATGCTTTGCAACTCCATAATCGCTTACTGATCTTCAAGCTGCTTATTCCTTTGCTCCAAATATTTTATAATCCACTTAGCCCTCTCCAAGTTGAGGGACAAGGCTCTGATGTCCACCTACTGCTTTTGGATGATTTCTTTGAGATTTGTGCTTTGCGAACCCACATCTGTATCATCACCCTCAATGAGAATAAAGTCTTGCTCACCTGAAGGCCCCTCACAGCTGAAATAGTTCATGATCAGTTTCACTAAAGGAGCATATGCATCTTTGAGGTACCGAAAAGGAAAAACTCTCCTGAGCTGTCTCAAATAATCGGGCTTGCTGTATGGTTCATAATGTTGCCGGTCAATTTGCTGCCTCTTGTTCCATTTCTCTCCAATGTTAGGAATATCGGTTGCTAGTGAAATAGATTCTGGTGTTAATGTGAAAGTGACACCAGCTAGAGTGGCTTTAACATCATGTAAATGTAGCACAAATAAGTGGGCCAACTCATGGTGAAAATGAATGCTAGCAACCTTCTCGCAAAATTCATAGCAGGACTAGTGTTGAAAACAAGTGATGGCAAGAGGGAAGGCCTATAACTCAGCAAGAGTGGTTGGTTCTTCTCGAATATGTTTGCCACCTCTATGAGGCCTATTGAGTGCATGTACCTCTGTAGGGGAGTCAGTATGTGTCTCCTCTTCATAATCATATGAGGGATCAGATTCCATTTCTGCTAGTGGGTGAACTGTCTTGGAGTTGCCTTGATGAGAAGCAAGTAATTGTGATGTTTTTTTACTTTTGCCACCAAGGGAAAAGTGATATGAGGGACTTTGGAGGGTTGAAACAATGAGGGATTTAGGGATAGATGGGAGAGGGTTTAGTTAAGGGAACATGGAATTATAGAGTAATTTGGGAGCTTTTAGTATAGGACTAGGGTTTGGGAATTTGTATTTGGGATTTTGGGAAATGGGAATTGGGATATGGGATTAGTGAATTTAGGGATATGTGGGTTTAGGGAATAGGGAAATGAGGAAAAATGGAGTGAGGGAGTAGAAAGGTGGACTTGGTGGCTAAATAGCCAATACAAACCCTAGGCAGTAGTTTCCTTTGAGAGATTTCAAGAGATAGGGTTTGATTTCTTTTTTAAACAATCACCATAAGACAACCACCATAAACTTTGTAGAAAAACCTTTCACTAGCCAAGAGGAGGACTGTACTTACTTATACATTGGAAGATTTGGGTGATTTTGGCGTTTTGGAGAAGTTGTTGAAGATTTTGGGCTTGTCGACTTTATGTGCCGCGCATCAAACCCAACGCGCTACACCCTATGTATGCACCACACATCAAACCCAACGCGCCGCACCCTGTGTATGCGCCACGCCTGTGTAAATCTGAATTGGAGATCGCGGCCCAATGCGCCGTGCCTGTTATGTGCACCGCGCTTGTTATGTGCACTGCGCCAGTGGCCCAATGCGCCGCGCCTTTGTCTTGGGGCAATTTTTCACCAACTTTGCCTTACTTGCTCACCAACACGACTTTGCTTTGCCCAATTTTGTCTTTGAGTGAAAAAGAGCTTTTTAAATTGGAGAAATGACTTATATACAAGGAGTCCTTTAAATTTTTGGTTTGCAAAACCCACTTTTACAATGTTTTGAAAATAACTTTATTTTAACTCCATTTTGAGGTTTTTCACTTTATTAGAACTTGTGATGAACTGAATGACCCGTGTTTTGTTTATTTTGCAGGGGGTTGGAGCTACTGGGGCTAGGGAAAGTGACCAGGGTTGCAGATGAAGTGATTTACATATGAAGGAGATGAAATTACATGAATTTGTACAATAAAAGCAAAAATACTCTGTTTTTCCTCAAAACAAAGTTTTGAGGAAAACTACATCTCTGAACACTTGATATGAAATTTATTGATGCTAGAACCTCCTCATGTGCCTATTGGTTGTTATTGGACACTTTGAAACACTTTTTGATGAAACCCTAACGAAACCCTAGACCTGAATTTCAATGAAACCCTAAAAAGACTTTTGCAATCTTAAAGACAAAAAGTGATTATATACAATTTTGATGAATATACATGAGCCATCAGCTAAATGACATGAGGGAAACTGTAGGAGAAGCCACTACTATTAGATGATCCATGCGCCTAATGGAATGCAGCTGACTAGGCGGGACACCTAATATGAAATGCAACAAGATGATTTGATCTTTGATGGAGGGATGAAGATACCGACACTAACATTGGCTCCAATGGGGATGGTAGCTCCTTGGAGGTGCCAAGAACTACAGATCTCTGGGAAAGTAGGCAGTGCCTTTTTCCATTGGGCTATGGAGTCAATAACTTCGACAAATCAAAACTGAAATCTTGACTTAAAGACTCAATTTCAGGACTGAATGTGACTCAAAATTGACTCATTTTCAAGATTGAAATTGACTGAAAGAACTGAATTTACAAACCAAACCAAAACTGAAATCAAACCTCAGCTTTATAGCCTTCACCTCAGGCCCCAAGCTGAAGAATGAAAACAACACACACTTGCAATGGAATTTAAACAAACCGATATATACAGTGATGAATAGGACAGCAGAAAACATTTCACAAATAATGCCGTTTGAGGAGCTGACCATTGACTGGCCCACCAGGATAATCTTCGCCATTCAGCTCTTCCAAAAGGAAGACATTCTGGCCTCGGTGTGCAGCAATCTTGTACGGTCCTTTCCAAAGGTTTTCGAATTTGCCATGTTTACCTTTCTCTTTGTTCCTTGCATCCCATTTCAACACTCTGTCTCCTATCTCAAATTTATCCGCCTTTGCTTTTCGGTCATATATTCTCTTGATTCTTTCTTGCAGCTTAAAAGTGTTTTGAAATACCTCCTCCCTAGTTTTCTACAAATGAATAATTTGATTAATCCTCCGTTGCAAACCATCATCTTCGCTACCTACTTCTTGCAGAAGTTTGACCACTGCGACTACCAAAGAGGTCGGGAAGACTGTGTCCACACCATACACAAGCTCAAAAGGAGACATGCCTATAGATTTCTTTTGACTTACCCTATCTGCCCAAAGTGCATTGACCAGCTTTTTGTGCCAATTTTTCTTGTTAGTTTCCAGCAGCTTTTTGAAAATGTTGACAAGAGATTTATTTGAGGATTTCGCCAATCCATTTCCTTGTGGGTAATAGGTAGTCGAATGCCCCAAAGTGATTTGATACTTATGAAAAAATTCAATCATTCTTTTCGATTTAAAGGCTGCTGCATTGTCAGTGATCAACTTATTGGGACAGCCAAAATGAGACAAAATGTTGTTTTCAAGAAATGAGATAATTACCGAATCGGTGGCCTGTCAGTTAGAAATAATGAAGAAATGGTTATGTGGTTGTAACGTTACCTTCTTACTTTAGGAGTTGTTCCTAGAATTTAGGAGGATGGTTTCAACTACCTACTTTTCAGTCATGTATTTAATATGTAATATTCATTCATTGTAATGTATTGAGTGAACGAGAGAGAGAGAGTCTCCTCCTTGTATGAGTGCAGTCTCCAGGTGATGTACACACCTGTGAGCTGCAACTCCTTCTGATTAATTCAAGTTTCATTATTTTTATCTTGGTATCAGAGCTTAGGGTAGAGGTAGCCTTAGCTTTTGTTTTTTCTGGGATGTATCATTAGTTGCACATTTGTACATGTAGAGATAGTTGTGTGATCACGTGGACCTGCAGTAACACCTGAAGCGAGAAGGCGTCAGATGAATGATCATCTCTGAGCCGAAGGAAGGGTTGGAGCAAAAATTCGGAGCGGAAAGTTTTTTTTTACAGAAGCTGCAGTGATTGGCGCAGTTTTCTCTGGAATAGTCGCGCCATTGGCACGGGATTTGAGCTGTAAATCACGCCAGTGGAAATCACGAACAAATTAGCGTGGATCCGTGGTCGATAAGCGCGCCAAAATTCCTGCACTCCGCGAATTTTCATTTTCCGGAATTAGCGTGGATTCGGCGTTGATTGGAGCGCCAGCCCTTTCTCTCTGAAGATCTGAAATTTTTTTTTTTGTTGTTGCAGATCAGCAGAGGCCCGGTGGAGGCACGTGGAGATTCTGCTCGGTGGCAGCAGATTTGATTTGCCTGGTGGTGGCGAATCGAGATCCTTGATCAGCTCGGTGGCAGCAGATCGGATCTGCCCGGTGGTGGCGAAGTGAGATCCTTGATCAGCTCAGTGGCAGCAGATCGGATCTGCCCAGTGGTGGCGAAGTGAGATCCTTGATCAGCTCGGTGGTAGCAGATCGGATCTGCCCAGTGGTGGCACAGTGATGTCCTTGATCTGTTCGGTGGCAGCAGATCGGACTTGCCCGTTGGCGGCGCAGTGAAGTTCTTGATCTGTTCGGTGGCAGCAGATCGGACTTGCCCGGTGGTGGCAGTTTTAAGTATTCAGTGGGGCGAAAATGAACAACAGTTTGGAATCATACCTCCACGAGTCTGGCAAGCTCGATGGAACAAATTTCTCCAACTGGAAGTTCAAAATGCAAACCTTGCTGGAGAGTGCGAACGCATGGTCGATCGTCTTGGGAAATGAACAGAGAGCCGGAAATGCAACCCAAGAACAGGACTGGGATAAGAGAGAAACAAAGGCAAAAGTAATATTGAAGATGTCTGTCAAAGACAATATTATCCCTCATATTCGAGACTGTAAGTCGGCCGTGGATATCTGGGATACGATCAAGGGTCTGTACGAGACACAGAACTCAAATCGTGTTCTAGCACTCAAAGGGAAATTGTTTGCGTTAAAGATGGGCGAGAATGAATCAGTTGGTGGATTCATGGGCAGAGTTAAGGATCTGAAAGACCAATTGGGAGCCATTGGAGAGAAGGTATCAGATTCAGATCTGGTTACTCTTACACTGAACAGAATGACAGATGAATATCAGACATTCATCTCAGCGTTGTCAGCAAGGGAGAAAGCCCCCTTGTTTGATGAACTGATAGCGATTCTGCTCCAGGAGGAGGAGCGACGACAGAATCTAAAGACTCAGGGCAATGATCTTGCTTTGATGGCAAAGAGAAGACAGCACAGAGGAAGGCAGCGCCAGCACCAACAACAGCATCAGCAACCGCAACAGCAGCATAAAGGGGCCAACTCCTTTCAAGGGAAATCATCAAGAGGTATGACTGATAGTTATGTTAAGAGATATTTTTATTGTGGAAAGCCTGGTCACCAGATCAGTGAGTGTTACAAGAAGCAAGCCGATGAAAGGAGAAGCAAACAGAAGAGACATCAAGGTTGTTTTGCTGAAGAAGATGAAAATCACAGCTATGATCTTAGGCTATTTACAGTCGACTATGCACTATCTGCAGCAAGAGGAGATGATGACAATACATGGTATGTCGATTCAGGCGCATCCTCGCACATGACTGGTAAGAAAGAATATTTTGAGTTTCTTGAAGAATCTGCATGTGGATCCAAAATTTATTTGAGTGATGACAGTGGGTATGAGATCAAAGGTTGTGGAGATATTCCTGTGAAACTACCAAGTGGCGATATCAAGCACCTTAAAAATGTTTTATATGTTCCAGGAATCAAAAAGAATTTGATCTCTGTCTCTATGATAACAGACCAAGACATGCAGGTACAATTCTTCAAGAACGGATGTGTCATTCAGGATAGCAAATTGGAGACAGTTGCAACAGGAGTACTTGTGGGGAATTTGTATAGATTGGATGCAAGGAGCATACCACAATAGGCGATGGTTGCAGCAACATCAACAGCCGAGAATCTCTGGCACCAGAGATTTGGACATATCAATCTACAAGATCTCATCCTGCCTAAACATAAAGGTATGGTCGATGGATTTCCTGCTTTACATAATGTCAAGTTGGAATGTCATGGATGTGCACTAGGGAAGATGCATAGAGATGAATTCCCTGTGCATGTCAACAGGAAACAAAGAGATATCCTAGAGCTAGTGCATACAAATATCTGTGGACCTATGCAGACTAGGTCTTTAGGAGGTGCATACTACTTTCTACTATTTATAGATGATTGCACTAGGTTCTCTTGGGTGTATTTTTTAAGTAAGAAGAGTCAAGCTTTCAGATATTTTAAAGAATTTAAAGTGATGATAGAGAACCAAACAGCAAAGAAGATAAAAATTCTCCACTCAGATCAAGGGGGGGAATACAGGTTAAATGAGTTCATAAACTTCTGCAAACAACATGGGATTATACAACAGTTTACAGTGCCACACACTCCACAGCAGAATGGAGTAGCAGAACGCAAGAACAGGACCCTTGTGGAGTGCGCCAGAAGCATGCTTCAAGGTAAGGGAATTTCTAATGGTCTTTGGGCAGAAGCCAATAATACTACTGTTTATTTAAAGAATAGGAGTCCCACCAAATGTTTAGGCTTCAAAACCCCTTTTGAAGCATTGTTTGGACTCAAACCAGCAGTTGATCATCTGAGAATATTTGGATCTAAA
>APFE030325054.1:0-26333 GCA_000404065.3 Pinus taeda
GCCCGAAGAGCCAGAGGAGGGGGAATGTCTTTTCCACTCACAGATGTGGGTGAAGGGTTTGCCGCTGCAATTCATTATCGACAGTGGCAGCCAAAAGAACCTCATTTCAGCAGAGGTCGTGAAACGGTTGGGTCTACCGACTACACCACACCCGCAGCCATACAGTATCGGGTGGCTTCACAAAGGACGAGATCTCAAAGTTTGCCAGCAATGCCGCCTTCCCTACAGCATCAGCCCTTCACAGATGAGGTATTGTGTGATATTACACCTCTGGATGTTTGTGATGTACTATTAGGCCAACCATACTTGTGGAGGCGACATGTTGTGTATGAGTCAAGGCCTCGTGCTGTCATTATTTCTTTGAGTAATTCATTATACAGGATACCAGAGGTAGCCCCACCTACTGCCACATCTTTGATCACTGTTAAGAAAGGCAGCAAGCTCATATCACAGACCAGGAAATTCATTTGTATGGTTCACTCCCAAAGTAAGGGGAAGATCGTTGCTATATCCATGACCCCCGCAAAGGGTTCCTCCACGCAGCAGCAGCAGCAGAGGGATACAGTCATGACAGAACACAGAAACAACTTCTCCTCACCCACAGGGGTACCACACAAGTTTCAGGTGGGCAACAAAGTCTGGTTGCATCGACAGAAAGAACGCCTTACCAGAACCCATCAGAAGCTCAGAAAACTCCGACATGGTCCTTACACCAGTACCAAGGCTACGTGCAACAATGCTTTGAAGCACAGCATTCCTCCATTCCTTCGCCTGCACCAACTGTTCAATGTGGACCGTTGTCGACCATGCTTTCCACCATTGCTGGACACATCAGAGATTGCAGGACATCACCAGCGACCCAGCTCAGCAGAAGCTTCCTCATCTTAGGGAGGGACTCAACGCAATGGGGACCATTGCTTCCTAAGGGGGGAGGAATGATCCAGGTGGATGTTGGTGGCCACCCACCTATCCCATTTGGACCCCCACAACTGTCTCTTTCAGTCTTTTCATTTTCCTAAATTGTAGCACAGTTTACTATTTTTAGCAGTTTTTCAGGTCGTGAACTTCCGGAGCCATTTTGAGGCCCTAAACGACGTTTTTTTGGGAAATCTGGGGGAACATGGGTCCATGGACCATGTTGCCCTTCCCAAAGTGGTAGTTCTCGGATAGATCTTTCTAACGAGCTATCATACGCGTCAAACGGAGATCGTATGCCAAAGTTACGACCCCGGGAAATTGATGTACCAATTTACCCAAAACGGGGCCCACAATTTGGCGTTTCATCTTCTAAGGGTCGGTTTTGGAATGTGAAGGGTTTCCATTGTTTCTCAATAATAAATAGGCCTTCGAGCCTCATTGTAACACAGTTCGGAACAGTTCAGAGGCATGTAGCCGCACATCTCTTCTCAGAGATAAGCTACCATCGCCCTATTATTTCCACTGCATCTTTGTGTATATGGTTATCTCTGTATTTTATTGCGTTCATGTTTAAATCCAGATCACAAGGGGTCATATCAAATTTGAAATTCTTAAACCAAGTTTCTTGTCCCCTTGGAATCTCAGTAACTGTGGACATTACCTCTGGTGAGACTTGCAATTCGAGCATCCCAACCTTCAAATTCAGCCCTGTGAAATTCAAAGCAAATTCCTTGGTGATTTGTGCATGACCTCCCTGGAGTTTGTCAAAAAAATTCCAACATCCAACCTGCTTGAATGCATGCTCAACTTCTTTGTTTTTCAAGATAATGTCTACACCTTCAGGTTCGCTTCTCAAGCATCTGTCTGATCTGTGGTCTTTTCTTTCTGCAGATCCCTCCATGAGACTTCAACATAATGAAGGTTTGAAATACTAGTTCTACTCAAACTTCAATCTCTGCCTCGCTTGAATGGTTGCCTCGTTTGATAACTGCTTCGCTTGATAACAATGCATTCAAATTGAAAACTTGCAGACTTGTTCCTCATGCAACGAATATAATCATAATTAAGACTGTGAATACCTGGCTTTTCTTAGAACTTGCAATCCGAGCGTACCAAGGTATCTAGCGGCTGTAATGATGGAGATAAGCGATTGGACATGATATGTGGAGTGTATAAGCTAACAATGAATGATGCGAACATAACTAAACTTGACAGATTTGACAGTTAGGAAATATCTGCTACGGATTGCACGAATCTCCGATTTCGTAGTGCACTCAATGTAAAATTTGAATTATGCGCTACGAAAGCACCTAAAACATGTTGCACTGCAAAATTGCTAAAAAGGATTTATGCGCTGCGAAATTACCTAATGAGCTTTGTGGCACATAGTAACCTTTGAACAAAACTGACAGATGGTTATGAGACCGGTGATGAATGAGAATGCATAGTTGACTCAAGACTCCTAAGACTCAGACTCTAAGGCAAAAAAAAATCAAACTTAGACTAGCACCAACCTTTACCATCAAACTAATGTGAAAATTTTTGGCATTAGAATTCTTAAGTGATAACATAAAGGATAAAATAAATAATACTTGGTAATAGAAATAAAACTAAGTTTGGAATGATTATGCGTAGTCTACAATCGTAAGTATTGGTGAAAAGAAAACGGTTGGTAGTGTCACACCTCGCCTAGCACGGTTGGAAGACTACCGTAGGCTTGGGGGCATGACAGGTGGTATCAGAGTTGATTCAGGTGAAGTGCAGACGAAGGAAGCTGATTCTACAAAGGCCTAGGACTTGAAAGGAAGTTCAAGTTTTGCAGGTAATAGGTGGAGTCAAGAGCTGGTTCAGTCTTGCAGGGGAAACCTGGTGAATGGTGAAGAGTCAAGAAGTGAACTTGTTTGATGCAGAACTCAAGGAATTGAAGATAAGGTAGGACTTGATTTGAGAGAAATGGAAATGGATAACTCTTGAGAAGAAGTATTCCATGGCTTTGACTCATAAGGAGGAAGTTGTAGAATGCGATGATAAGGAAGAAGAAGCCGTGATAGTTAAAGATGCTGCAGATGTGACAACGATGGAGGATGAACTTGAGGTTGATCAAGTTGGACCAGGATCGTGCAGTTTGCAGACATGGATGGATGAGGATGCTCCCATGGAGTAACCTCATGGTGATGATGATGAAGTAATTATTAATACTTGTGTTTCACTTGAGCATTTGGTAGGTGGACAGTATGCAGGGAAGGGCAAAATCAGTTTGCTGATGCAAGGGAAGATCTTACCATGGATGTCTATGAGGAGACCTTGTATGGAGAAGCAAGGATTGTTGACTGTTGCAGGACTTGTTGGGATTGTTTGTGACCTTATGATAGAAGGTACAAGGGCCCGTGACAAGGGAGGAACATGATGATTGTTGCGGAGGAATGGGTCATGCTTTAACCACATGGAGAATTGGCTAAGTGCCCGACATGACTCATAGACATATTGGAGGGCACACTCTTGGGTATGATGATACTTGGGTGGACATCTCATGGCCGAGACCAAGAGCAAGTCTTGGTGGAACCTTTAGTGGGGGAGCTATGATGGAAGGGACTCGTGATGATGATGATATGGTTGGGTGACCGAGCTCACTAGACCAAAGATTGTAGACTTGGATGAGGATGACCGATTGTTGTGATAGGTCTACTTGGTTGGACTACATGGGCAACTTAGTCATGGACATCAGGTTGGAGACATGGAGCATGGCAGTGTTATGCAAGGACATTGTGCAGGAGCACTTGTAGAGATGTCACTTATGGGCATCCAATGAGGAGTGCCAAGGTAGGGATGTTGTGCAGGTGGATTTGTTGATGTGACATGGAGATATTTTACTTATGAGTCGATGGAGAGGTTGTACACTTATGTACAACAAGGCCATGGACTTGGATGGAGTTGTGAGCAGACTATGGAGCATTCCTACTACATGGAGAGCTGAGGCATCTTGTAGAGACCTTTGGGCCAAGACTTGTATGCTTCCTGAGATGTTGGTTGGAGATGACTCATGGAGCTCATGATGACATGAGGTTGTGACTTTGGGGACTTCATATATGGTGGACTTAGAGGATCTGATTCATTAAGGAGCTAAAGTTAGAGACTTTGATGCAGGATGGGGTGCATACTTTCAAGTACATGTATGGTAATGGCTTGGAAGAGTGACTTGATGTGGAGGATCAATATGAGACACTTTGGAGTGATGGAGTTACAACGATGATGATGCCTTGGTGGCAACACTTGGGCATGGGTTGAGCCAAGACTTAACCACCTTTGACACATGGGAGTTGATTGATCTATGATCATGGGCAGCACATGGATAGATGAGACAGGTGTATACTTGTTCTATGGCCAACTTGAGGGATGGCACATACATATATGATGGAGGATTGCTTCATGGACCTAGATGTGGCACATCAAGAGTCGAGTTGATGAGATGGTCTCTTCATATTGAGGAGATACACATATGGATGATGATGTTGGGGTAGATGTGGAAGATTTCATGTAGCACATTAGTACCAGACATCATTGACAACATGTTGCAGATGAGATGAGGACTACTTCATGGACTTGAGCATGGCTTACACTTACATGGAGATGGATTCTTGATTGAGTTCAGGATGTGACAAGATGTTCTGAGAAACAACTGATGATGGCATGAGGATGTGTATTCTCATGATTTGGGCATGATGGTTGGATTAGCTACCCAACTAGTTCAGACATGAGGCTAGCAGTGTACAGAGAGATGTGTTAACATCGTGTTGGAGTATCATGGCAGCAGTTCACATGAGGACGACACATGATGAGGTCGACACGAGATGTTGCAGGAAGCATGTAGCTTGAGATGGAGGGACGAGCCTTCCACGATGGGGAGCAGCATGTGGAGATTGTGACAGGGTGGTCGATGGTCATGGATTGAGATGATTTCAAATGTATGACATACCGATGGGGTGTATACCTTGGTATGGTGATCTTGGTGACAGATGGTTGTCAAGATGAGATATTGTTTAAGACGACAATGACTTCCAGTGGGGGAGGATGTTAGGACCTGCAGTTCGTGCGATGGGTAAGGCGACTCCACCGTGTGAAGGACGTACGAAATGTGAAACGAAACGAGCCAAGAAACAAGTTTATAAGGTGTTGGCAAGTTGAGGGGGCAGTCCCATGAGTTGGGCGGGCCGACCCTCCTCTTGGACGAGATAACACATGTTGAACGAGTCAGCTTGGGCGTTTGGTGTGGGTCGGCCGGGTGACATAACCCGCCACCCACCCGTATATATTGGAGGGCGTTTGGAGGCAAATGACCATCATTCGATCAACATGAGTTCGAACAAGGAGTTATGCAGTGCGTGGATGAGCCCGCACGATGGGTAGAACTTGGGTGTAAAAATCATTCAAGAAAGTCGTTCGGAAATTCGTTCAGAAAAGTCGTTCAGGTCGTTCAGAAAAGTCGTTTAGAAAAGTCATTCACGTCGTTCAGTAAAGTCATTCAAGTCGTTCAGGAAATTCGTTCAGGAAAATTGTTCAGGTCGTTCAGGCAAAAGCGGGTGAGGTCGTTCGGGCGAGCCGGGTGAGGTCGTTCGAGCGACCCTGGTGAAGTCGTGTGGTGACCCGGGTGAGGTCGTTTGGGCGACCCAGGCGAAGTCGTGTGGCGACTCGGGTGAACGAGTTTGGGTGAAGGAGTTGGGTGGACGTGCGAGCGGGCGGCTGTGTGGCGACTTGGGTGAACGAGTTGGGTGAACGGGTGGACGTGCAGATGAGCGGTCGGGTGAGGGCATGCCATGCATGCCGAAACAAAGAATTGTGCGAATGGGCGACTTGGGTAGGGCGTGTTGTGCACGACGAAATGGTGGAAACGGTGAAGTGCTCGAATTGTGAATGGAGGTGTGACTCGTGCGGAGGCGCCTGTGTGTGGCGACTTGGTTAGGACGAGTCGCACCCAAGTCAGGCAAACAACACGATCGTGCAACGAGGTGAACAAAGGGTTGGTGAGTCGTGTGGTGACCATGCGGAGGTGCCGACGAGCTAGGAAACCGAGTTTGCCGAAGTTGAAATTTGGCTAAGTATAAATTTGGGGTTTCCCAAGGACTTAGCCTATATTTTGTAAAAGTGGAAAAATTGTATAATATATTGATTCGGGCAGACTCATATTGCAGGGAGTTGCCTCTCCCTTTATACTGTTGTGAAAAGAAAACAGTTGGTAGTGCCACACCTCGCCTAGCACAGCTGGAAGACTACCGTAGGCTTGGGGACGTGACAGATACGATCGAACTTGATAGCTTAGTTAAGAACTAAAGCTGTAAAAGAAATAGATAGTATGTTAGAAACTCTTTCATTTCCTTGTGAAGCTTTCACACTTCACAATCGAATGTTTCCGTGCATGCAACCCCAAGCACGCAAGAACAACATCGAGGACTCAGCGTTTCGAGAAAAAATGAATGAGGTGTTAAAAGTTCTGGCAATTAGATTTTTATCACACATTCGAAAATGTGCTAAGGATTTTACATTCAAAAAAGTAAAATTATAAATAAAAAGACATAAATGTTATGTTAAAATAGATAAATTATTTTGGACACCTAATCTCTTTTTAAACACAGTTACATAGTGATGTAAGAACTATCTTGTTAGAAAAACTCTCATTTCCAACGAGTTTTAACAATCGCTTGCAAATTAGAACAACTCTTTATAGAGAGAGCTAACTCCACCCAATAATAACTTAAAAAGATAATAATCAAATATGATCATATAAATCAAATAATTGGGGTTACATATCCACTATCAACTCAATAAGTAATGTCTACTTGTGGTCTATCACTTTCACTTAGAAATTCAACTATGAAGACATTTATATAAAGAAACAACCATTCATGAGAATGCAAGAGTGCTTAACTTTTGCAAACACTAGTCACGTGTATGGTTTATTCAACGTCTTGATGAACTCCTCTTCAATGTACAACACATAGAACATCAAATAAGCAAATGGCCACTCCTCCAAGTGTTAAAAAAACTCCCTAACCTAGGTTATTGAACTAAATTAGATAAGAAGTAGTGATCATGGATATATGACAAAGAGATATGCATTCCTATCAAAGTCTTATAACCATATGCCCTTCATATGTTACAATTATACAGATACATATGACACACTCCAAACACTCCAACTCATGAAGAGATAAGCACATATTATTCAAGGACCACTACATCAAATTAAAACAATATATATAGATTTCCTATAAATATAATGTCTTGCTCACATTTGGATATGGCCGTGAGTTTGTTTCACTACTCACAGCTCACATAATTTTGCCTTAGTTTGTATATAATCATTGGAAGAGTAGACAAGGAATCTCTTTTTGAGAAAATAACATCAAAAGGAAAATAGTTTAAAGCACTGCACATAGATGAAGAATTGTGTCCATTTATTGAAAAACATGCAAAAATTATGCTCAATAAAAAAATCAGAGAGAAATTGTATAAAAAAAATGTTATAAATAAAGAAATTGAGGAAAATGCGCCATAAAGACATCAACATAGAACACTACTTGAAACCTAAAATCCTATAATGTATAAGATGAAGATTTATAACATTTACTCAAAACCAACTCACACAAGTCGAAATATAACATAAATAAACAATGAAAGTAACCCATGCATAAATATTTTGCCATGTGACAATGGTGAATCAATATTTTATATGATCTAATGAAAGTTACAATAAGGTTCAATAAAAAGTGATACCTACATATACAAGTTAACATTATATAAATTGGAGATTTATAACATTTGCTCACAACCAACTCACACAATTTGAAATATAACATAAATAAACCATGAAAATAACCCATGCATAAATATTTTACCATGTGACAATGGTGAATCAATATTTCATATGGTCTAATAAAAATTAGAATAAGGTTCAATAAAAAGTGATATCTACATGTACAAATTAACATTAGAGTTAGCCTACAATTAACCCTTAATGCAAAATGAAAAATACCACAATCACAACATTTGATAATCAACACTCAAATCACCATTTTTTTTGTGAAAATAGTTTTATATAACAAAGAATCTTTATGCCACTTCCATTCATGTTTATGAAATACAATACTTACAATCACGCCACACACCTTTTCAAACAATTCAATAGCAAAGTTCTTAGCAATATGGAATTCTCACTTCCAGTCAATTATTTCAACCAAATTTCTAACTATCCCAAACATTTATTTTATTTTATTAAAAAATTAATCTTATTTAACGAAAAAATATGATAAATGATTTAATAAAGTTAATTGTGGTTAAACTATAAAAGATCATAATATGGAGTTTCATGTATACAATTAAGATTAAATATTATTAGAAAAAGTAATAAATGTGACATTTTTAAATAACAAGTGGTGTAGCATAGTTTAGTTTAAAAAATCATTTTAATTAATTTTTGCTATTCAAGTTAGAAATTATACTATGGGAAAATAATTTGCATATAAAATTATAATATACATTATTCCTTTGCTAAATTAATAGCGTGTAATAGTTTTTTTTTCACACATAAATTGAAATGTGAAATGGATAGATTAATTTATTAACAAGTGAGTAGTAACCACAAATAAGCTTACACATTTACAATGGTGGGACGTAACTGATAGTAAGTATATTTATTTACACTTTATTCCTATCTATTTTTTATGTAAATATTTGTTCTTACAATAAATATATATTTTTATATGGTTCATGACCCAGAAGATGGTGACAGCTACATTCACCAAACATTTATACCATATATATCCATCTTAATGGAAAGGAGCTAAATATTTACACAGATATCTAAATCCACATGACATTATATTGTCTAAAAACAAACAAGTTCAAATTATACTCCAATCAAATATTTGAAAAATTATTTTTTAATAATCCCGAGAAAAAATAATTTATTCAAAAAGTTATAACTAAAAATTAACTTACACTAACAAATAGTAATCCATAATAACTATCTTAAAAAAGCGGTTGTCCACTAACGCCACAAATTAGCAACTACTTGAAAAAGTGGTTGTCCACTAACGCCACAAATTAGCAACTACTGTAGATTTTTTGCAATTCAAAAGATCAGAATGATGGAGGTTTTGAATGACTTTTTTTTTTATAGTGAAATAGATTCAAACACCATCAAAAATCCCTAGGCATCCAAAATCATGAGCTGTGATTTTGTCATAATTAATCAATCATCGTAAAATGAAAATGTACAAAACCAAAATGGTGTAGCGTGTGATAAGATCACCAACTGATACTTTTAAATCTCTTTAATCACATTCAATGAAGAAAGCCGCGTAGGTGTGATAGGATCACCAACGGATACTTTTCAATCTCTTTATCACATTGAATGGAGTTTCTTTCATCTGAATGAATGTTTGCAGGTGTCGTGTCACTTGAATTTTCCACAAACTTAATACCCGTATTTTCTGAGTGAGGAACTATAATACGGTTGCTGTACCTTTTCTGTCTTAATACGAATGAATGGAATTTTGTCCTTCACTTGAAATTAATGTCAAAACGAAGCCGGTGAGATGGACCTCTCTCAACAAACCACTTCTCCAGCCATAAAATCATAAATCAATTTAAAAAGGAATTGCACACAAAATTTTTCTGTGTACTGGCATTTTCAACTCTCACAAATTTTTCACATATATCTCAATCTATATATAATAAAATATTATTTCTATTAAAGTACGTACATTTACATAAATTTCGACAAACCACTTGTCCAGTCATAAGTCAATGGCAAAAGGAATTGCCATCAAAACATAAATAAACGTTAACCAGAGTGGTCTCAATTTTATATTTTTCAGTACTGAGATTTTCAATTCACACATAAAATTTTCACATATATCTCAATCTAAGTATATAATAAAATATCATTTATATTGAAATATGTACATACGTTTTCATAAATTTTCATACTGAACTCGGTGTGTAAATAAGTTCCTAGTCCTATTAAATGCTTTAGAATAAATTGTAACTATCACATTCAATTTAAAGTGAACATAAATACCGTGCCTGACGTGTAACCGGCCATTCGCCTCCCATTTCCCGTCTGTCTTGCTCCTTATACTTCTGAAAAATGGATCCCCTTCTTCTATGCATCCTCGTGGCCTTCTTGTGATTAAGTCAATATTCTATAAAGTTGGTTGTAATTATTACATTCGATTTCAGAATGATATCGAAACCTACCTGAAATGTAAACGATGGCCATTCTATAAAGTTGGTTGTAATTATTAAATGATATCGAAACCCTACCCGAAATGTAATTATTTGGTCATGTTTGTTTCAAAGAGATGACCATCGTTACTCCTTGCTGTTGGTTAGAAGTTCTTTCATTTCCTTGTGAAGCTTTCAGATTTCATAATCGAATGTGTCGGTGCCAAGCACGACACATTCGAGGACTCGGCATTTCAAGAAAAAATGTATAGAGTTTTAATTTCGGGCTATTAGATTCTTATCACACATTCGATAATGTGGGAAGGGTTCTACATTTTTGAAAGTATAAATAATAATATAGAAATTTCATGTTAAAATGGATAAATTATTTTGGACACACAATATTTCTATTAACACAATTACAGGAACTATCTTGTTAGAAAATCTCTCATTTCCAAGTAGTTTTAACAATCTCCTATAAACTAGGAATAACTTTCTACATAGAGAACTCTTTATAATAAAATAAAATCCTAATAATCAAATATGATCATACAAATATTGAGTACTTTCTATTAACATGTTGATAAAGGTATTCACCAATATGTTTTTTTGAAGCACATGATTCACTATCAACTAAATAACCTCCTTATGAGCAATGTCTATCTCTACTCCAACACTTTTACTTAGAACTTCAATTATGCACACATCCATATAAAGAAACAACCATCCATCATAATGCAAGATTACCTAACCCAACCATTAGTCATGTGCATGGTTCATTCAACCTCTTGATAAACTCCTCCTTAATGTAAAACTTCACCTCCTAAAGTCTACAACCAACAATATGGTCCACACATATAACATCCAATAAGCACATGGCCACTCCTCAAGTGTTAAAAAACTCCCTAAGAAAGGTTACTGAACTAATTAGACAACAACTAGTCATCATGGATATATGACAAAGAGGTATGCATGCCTATCAAAGTCTTGTAGCTATATGCCCTTTATATTTTCACATGGCCACTCCTCCGAGTGTTAAAAAACTCCCTAAGAGAGGTTAATGAACTAAATTAGACAATAACTAGTCATCATGGATATATGACAAAGAGGTATGCATGCATATCAAAGTCTTGTAGCAATATGCCCTTTATATGTTGCAAATATACAAATATATATAACACACTCCAACTCATGAAGAGATCACATACATGCTATTCAAGAACTACTACATCAAATTAAACCAAGATATATAGATTTCCTATAAGTACAATGCTTAGATCACATTTGAATATGGTCATGAGTTTGTTTTACTACTCACAACTCACATAATTTTTCCTTAATTTGTTGACCATATATATATCATCATTGAAAAACGAGGAATCTATTTTTTGAGAAAATTACATCAAAAAGTATATAGTTTAAAGAGCTGCACATAAATGAAGAATTGTGTCCATTGATTGAGAAACATGCAAAAGTTGTGCTCAAAATGAAGAATTGTGTCCATTGATTGAAAAACATGCAAAAGTTATGCTCAATAAAAGAAGCACAGAGAAATTCTATAGAAAAATGTTATAAGTAAAGAAATTGAGGAAAATGTGCTAAAAAATGCATCAATATTTTAAGACAAATTCAACCAATACAGGGACAGCAACATAGAACACTACTTGAAACCTAAAATCCTATGATGTATAAGATAGGAATTTGTAGCATTTACTCAAAACCAACTCACACAAGTTGAAATATGACATGAATAAACAATGAAAGTATCTCGATGCATAAATGATGGTGATGGTGGTGGTGGTTAATGTCCACTGACACCAAATTGGTCTATCGGACCTCATAATCGAGTTTCTGGTTCCACACATAGTCTTTACTTGTTAGGTTTATTTCAGCTGGGAATCCGACGCTGAAGTCTATTTCCACACAGATGTGTGCATAGGTGGTTCTGGCATATTCCTCTGTTTCTAGGCACCTGCAATAAAATTTCCCAATTGCATTTCCAATGGCTTTTAGCGAGGAGAAATTCCAGAGATGCAAAGGTAGGTTTGGCAATCTCACCCAACTGGTGCTGAGGTTATAACTGTTGTTGAGGGATCAAATGATGGGTTCCTTGGCTTCATGAATAGGCTTGAGTTTTTCAAAACCAAGGGCCAGAATCTAGAATACATTGTCTACTTTCAGAGTTTTCAAAATCTACTATAAATAAACCCCTAGCACAGGGGTAGATATTAATTGCATCAGAAATGACAGGCTTCCATATCTTTGAGATCCAACTGTGGAGAGTTGTGAGTTGTAGCCAAAAACCATTGAACTGATAGATTAGGGCACTTTCAGAAAACTTCAAAGTCTCATCGAGTGAGGCCTGGACCACTTGGACAGTGGGAGCTGGGGCTTCACTGACGATATGGGCAGGAGCTTGCCCCCCAGAAGCGAATGGAGCTGAGCCAACAACTATGTTTGCGAAGGTGGGAGCCATGTGGAGCAGAAGATACAAGACCACAAAAGATTAGAAGATCGAAAGATCCTAAGACCGTAGAAGCTAGAAGATCCGACAGAAAGATCAGATAATCCAAAGGCCATAGAAGATCAAAGGATCCGAAGACCGTAAAAGTTAGACCATTCATAAACAACTCAAGCCCTATCAGAAGATCTGAAGATCCAAAGAACGTAGAAGCTAGAAGATGTGGCAGAAGATCCAATGATCCCAAGACTGCAAAAGATCAGATCCAAAGACCGTAGAAGCTATCGTGCAGAAGATCCGATCCGAAGAAGACTGTAGAAGCTATCCCGCAAAAGACTGCAAAAGATCCAATCCTGCAAAAGACCGCAGAAGATCCGACCAACGCCTACCCTGAGATGACACGAGGATTTCTACGTAGGTTGATCCAAGGACCGCAGAGAAGATCCGAACCTAAGTCAAGTCAAGATTAGATCAGAAGATTTTTCTCAAACAACGGCTCTCAAATAGGCTCTACCTGTTCGACTCTCTTGTAATTTTTCAACGATGGCTATTTTCTTCACAGCAAAAAAAAGAGTGGGCTGAATTTTGGCTAGGTGGTTGTAACGACGGGTTTTGTGGGCTTTACCGAAGCCATTGTGCCTTCAAACCAGTGTATTGTTCGTTTATTTTTCTAGTGGCAGAAACGGCGGGCTTCCTCGTTCACCGGCAGGGTCTCCTGGAGGGTCTCTAGCAGAAGATTTGATGATTGACCACAGAAGATCAGAAGATCCGATCCAAATGAGAAGATCCAAAACAGAAGATCCCATATGTCATGTGACAATGTTGAATCAGTATTTCATATGATATAATGAAAGTTACAATAAGGTTCTTTGAAAAGTAATACCCACATGTACAACTTGACATTAGAGTTAAGATACAACTAACCTTTAACGCAAAACAAAAAATACCATAATCACAAATTTTGATAATCAACACCCAAATCACATCATTTTTTTTATGAATATCTTTTTGTATAACAAGGAAATGTTATGCCACTTCCATTCATGTTTGTGAAATCCAACACTTACACTCATCTTAAATGGCCTACTAACCTTTGCAAACAATTTACTAGTAAAGTTCTTGATAATATGGAATTCTCACTTCATGATTTGATACCCACCATTCAACTATTTCAACCAAATTTGTAACTATTCTAAACCTTTATTTTATTTTATTAAAAATTTAATGGAAAAAGATGATGAATGGTTTAATAAAGTCACAGGTGGTTAAGTTATAAAAGAGAATATTATGTGGTTTTATGTATACAATTAAGACTAGATGCTACTAGAAAAAGGAAGCAAAAAAATAATTTCAATGGATGTGATATTTTTAAATAACAAGTGGTGGAAATCATTTCAATTAGTCCTTGCTAGCTCAAGTTAGAAATTATGTTGTGGGAAAATAATTTGCATACAAAATCATAATCTACATTGCTTGATGTTAAATTAATAGTGTTTGGTGGTGGGTAGTAACCACAAGTTACACATTTACAATGGTGGGAAGTAACTCCTTGTTAGTATATTTCTTTATTTATATCCATTTTATGTAAATACTTGTTTAAATTATGGTGGGAAGTAACTTATCGTAAATATGTTTTTTTAATCTAGTTCATGACTGAGGCCATCATGAATGCTACATCCAAGGAATATATGTATAGATCCACCAAAATGGATCTAGAGCGTTATTTATACAAGTATGAACTATTGTGAAAGATATTATTTGTGATGATTTTCCTACAAAACCTAATAATACAAAAACACTACACATATATCTAAATCCACATGGCATTATATTGTCTAAACACTACAAAAGCAAGTTCAAGTTATAATCCAATGAAATATTTGAAAAACAATTTTTTAATGATATCTAGAAAAAATAATATATTAAAAAAGTAATAACTAAAAATCAAATCACACTAACAAATAGTAATCAATAATAACTATCTTCATCTTATTTTAATACCTCTCACTACTTCAACAAAAAAAAAAGGCTTTGTCTACTGACTTGACATATGCAGGGATGGCAGATTTTTTGTCAAATAGTGTAATTTTTTTACCTTAAAAAATCAGAATGATAGAAGGTTTGAATAGGTTTTTTGATGATGAGAATAGATTCAACACCACATTTTGGTGCACCCAAAATCTTGAAGTTTAACAGCTGTCATTTTGTGATAATCTTACAAAAATTCCAATATTTTCCAAACTAATTTATATACTATTTAAACTAAACTTAAAAGACATACATAATTAATATCATCAATGAAAATGTCCAAAACAAAAACCGTTTCCACAACCAAAACCGTGCAGGTGTGATCAGATCACCAACTGATACTTTTTAATCTCTTGATCACATTCGATGAGTTTCTTTCATGTTAATGAATGAATGTTTGTATGTGTCGTGTCACTTGAATTTTCCAGAGACCTAAAACCCGTATTTTCTGAGTGAAGAACTATAATACTGTTGCTGTACCTTTTCTGAGTGAAGAACTATAATACTGTCCTAATACCTTGTTAACGAATGAATGGAATTAATGGAATTTTATGGCAAAACGAAACCTTTCAGTTCGGACGGAACCGGTGAGATGGACCTCTCTCAACAAACCACTTCTCCAGCCATAAAATCATAAATCAATGTAAAAAGAAATTGCACACAAAATCATAAAACTATATGAACCAAAGTTGTTTTACATTTAATTTTTCTCTGTACGTACATATCAATACTTTACCTGAGGAATAACCGACCATTCGTTTCCCATTTCCTGTCCTGCTGTCTCTTCATACTTCTGAAAAATGGGTCCCCTTCTTCTGTCCATTCTCGTGGCCTTGTTGCGATCCAGTCCATACGCTATAAAGTTGTTTTCTAAATGTTATCAAAACCCTATCTGAAATGTAACTGGCCATTCATTTGCCATTTTTCGAAATGATATAAGAACCCTACCTGAAATGTAACCGTCCATTCCTTTGTCATTTTTTGTTCGCATCTGCTTACTTCCGAGCAATGGGTCCCTTCTTCTGTCCATCCTCGTGATCTCATGGTACGGTTATTATCTGCATCATATCTAATTAATTTTATTTATTTTTAACTGAAGAATGTGGCATTAATGTCGTTTTGGCAAAGCATAACTCTCGAAGTGATTTTGTATAATAGATATATTATTTTTATATCTATATTTTGGGTAGGTATATTTTGAATATATTGGTGGTCAAAATGACTCAACATACCAATAAGAATTTGGTCAAAAAGACAAAAGATACCAAACTTGCATTTCAATTCATCTCTAAGCATGTAAACATATGGCATTGTTTTATGATGATAATCCCCTTGAGTGACATTTTGACCCACTCTTTCCAAAAAAGAAAATGCACATATTAGTAATACTAGAGGCAATGTATATGCTTTGCCCCATGGATTCATGGAACAACAATGGGCACAAATAAAGGCCAAGATGCTATCAAAATGACTTCAACTAATCCAAAATTTCAATGGTGCTACTGGTGAAAGATCATTTCAATGCATTTGTCATGCAACACAACATGAATATAATGTGGCTTGATTGTAGCATTATGGCCCATACTCTCTCAAATGCACTTTTGCAAAGTGATCCTTTTGCATCAAAATGCATAGACCACCATGTCAAACTTGACATACAAAAAAACACAACAAAAGTTTTGGATTGGGAGGGTTATATTTTCCTTTTGGCACTCCCATACGAAAAAGGACACATAGAAGGCCATCATTTTATTTTTCTTGGATGGCTTATGTTTTGAGACTAGACATTTGTGTGTGGTCTGCAGACACAAGAGATATTTTGACTCATGTCAACTTAGATATATCAAAATGAGGCATATTTAATGTTATCCAATATCAAATAAATCCGGCACAATGTCATTTTGAACCATTGGAACATAGAGGCAATATATTTATGAATAGCATACCAATGTTGTCAACAAGTATCAACTGTATGGAATAGAAAAACAATTCCCTTCGAGTAATAAAAAAATGGTGAGAAACAACACACAGCTAAATAAAAAAGCAATTGCACTTCTAGCTCATGTTTCTAGAAATAAATACATCAAAGAGCATCATAGTTTTGCAACACAAGAATTTGATTTATTGAACCAAGAAAACATTAACATAAAGTAAAATGTAGTTAGAGTTCATCATAGGAAGAGTAAGTATCCACTAAACAACTCTGTCATACTTGTTAAACAAACTTAGGAAAAAACAATTGCTCACATGCTTATCTATGATTGCTCATGTTAATGTCAAACAATTTTTGGAATATTTGTATTTTATGGTGGCTTTATGGTTGAAGTTTTAAGTTCTTGCTTGGTGGAGCATCGTATTGACACGACAGATTAGAGTTTTGAATGGCACGCAAGAGGTTTTGAACAATGTTGGGTGTCTAAGTTTTGAATAGCGTTGGGTGTCTCGGTTTTGCAGGGCTTTGGGACAAAACTTTATGGTTTGGCATGATAGGGGATCGAGAAATGATTGATTAAATAGTTTGAATCATGTGAATTTCTTTATTTCTAATGGGGAGTTTCGACATGCAAGGGTAGTTACAAATCAACTTGGTGGGTCCATAAAAAAGGGATCGATTGTTGCAAGAGATATTGTGTCAGGGCTTTTCGAGCCTTATGAGCTCGAAAATGGGGGTTTTGGGTTTGGTATGTTGGGTATTTTACCAAATATTACTTTGGATTTTACCTCAACTCAGGCTCTTGATGGGTCAGTGACTTCGGTGGAAATGGGGGCTTATAATGATCTATATTATGTTGTGGATATTCCACTTGATAGTTTGTCATAATTGATCAAATAAACCTATATTTAAAAATTCGAAATCCATAATATTAGGTTTTTTATGGATCTATAAATGAGTGTTAGTTGTGTATGCATGCAAATTATAATTATGTAGAAAATAAAGAACATTGAAACAAAAATGCACAAGCCATGATTTGACACAAGATATGACCTCGAGAACCCTTTTTAGAGAAAAACCAACTGGAAGGTGAGGTCACTCTCTTCTCTTTCTCTAAATAGAAAATGGTCGTGAGTACAAAGAAGTATGGCCTATGGCCTATAGACTACTACAATTAACAAATCCTCTTTGTGTGCTCTATCTCTTATCCATCTTAGCTATTTTTTCTCATCTATGGAACAAATGTACTCAAAATAATGGAACCTCTTGTCCTCCTAGTGGCTTGGTTATAACATAACCTGATAGCCTACTAGTGGTTAGGTTTGACTATCACAACTCTTAAACGAATTCAAAATATGGACTCTTATAGAATATTATTCATCATAAGCATGCGACTAGTCAATGTTCCATGAATAATGGGGGTTGACTTTTTTAGAAAATCGGAAAGGCAGAAAGATTTTCTTATACTTGATAATTACTCATGATATTTTTGTGTTCGTATTAATTTTCTTATGTTCTTCAATATCTTAGTTCATGAATCAATTACCAAAGCAATAGCATGAAGATCAAGGACACTAGATGTAGGCGGATAGCGAGGGAAAAGCCCCAATCTTGGGGGAAACCCAGTCAATAACTCTTCTTTCAATAGTTTTCCTGATATAATCCAAGACTCTTGGCTTAGACATAGACTTCCTCCACACCAAGTCAACCCTTTCCTTTTTTTAGCAGATGATCACTTTCCAGTACAGTCTTAAACCTAGATGCAATAATAGCAACAAAAACACTTCGATGCAGTAGTCTCTTCGACCTAGCAACTTCGATCTTAATGAAACCACTTCGACCTTGAAGCACTTAGCTTTTCAACCTTGAAGAAACACTTCTAACTTGATGTTGTACTTCGACCTTGACGTCGTACTAGAACTTCTTGATGCCGTAACAAAACTTCGACCTTGATGTCATAACAAAACTTCTTGATGTTGTAACAGAACATTGACCTTGATTTCGTAGCCCAGAAAATCACACGTTTGAGAGAGAGAGAGATAACCCAAAACCTTTGATCCTACAATTCTCCTTCTTCCACTGCAACTTTGCACTTTTTCATGGCTGCTTCTAGGAGATCGAACTTGTGTGAGTGATTGTCCTCCAAATGAATCAAGCTACTTCAATATATAGGATTCTGGTTAGGTCGAATTACCCTTCTTAAGGATGACTTGGTCTTTTTGAGGCCAACTTGGTGTGGAGGTGACATGATTCATTTTTGACTTAAAAACAATTCTTTTTACACGATTCAAAATCCCAAGAAGGGTCTCTTTAAATGTACAATGACTCTATTGACTTAGAATAAATCCTAAAAGTCCTCAATGGGGAATTTGACCTAAAACATGATGACCCAAGCATGAAACTGAGGCTTTAATAAGTCATAATAATAATAAAATTTATTTTTCATTTTTTTTCATAAGTACATTTTATTATGACTCAAATACAATTATGAAGACCGAACCTAGTTACATTTTTCAACACTCCCTCTTAACTAGGGAGATATTTATCATATACAAGTACAAGGAAGATGTCCAAACATGTGAACTATGAAGAGTTTAGGCACTGTAATGCTATGGCTAGATTCCTGACGAGGGAAATCTATCTTAGATCTCTCAACAATTTAGGCACCACAATACATAGACTAGATTTATCACGAGGGAAATCTATTCGAGTGGGACTAAGATGGACTAAAGCTTTCATCCTCTCTAGGTACCATCACACTTACTTTCTAACCACCAACCCAAGGATCTAGGTGCATATTCGAGGTTAGAACTCTATGACCAATGTGACCCACAATACTTCGGGATCTAGACATAAACACATAGTGTCGGCCAAATGTCCTCCCAGGAAATGCTTCACTCACAAAGCCTCAACAAATCCAATTTTCACAATTAGTAGCAAATTCATCCCGATGAAATAGATCAGTAACAACAAATCTCTCTCGATTACACTGATTGAGAACAACAAGCATGTGAAACATGTTATCAAAACTTCCAAGAGATTTACGTGTACAAACACAACCCCAATCAGTAACAATCTTTCAAATGTACATAAGCAAACACAAACCTCTGGGGTCTTTCAAACATCTTGATGTCGCTTCTCAACTTTTCACGGTAGGACTTAGATATTTCCAAGTGAATCTTGACATAAGATTCCTCAACCATACAACTTCCTTCCCTGCTTTGCATGCAACAACATATTCTATAACCGGATCCTGCTTTCCTTCTTTCGATAACACCTCAAAATGCATTCTCCAATTTCTTCTTTGAAGGTAACCATCATGACTATAATATGCCCTCCCTCTTAACTAGGGACTTGTTTCCATGAAGACAAGAGTGATGTGTCCTTCTCTCACTCATGGCCTTCACTAAGACTTATGGCTGTTAGTCCTGGTCTAGTGCCATGACACATGAAGTAGGGAACCATATCCATCACTCCCTCTTAAATAGAGGGGATCTAATAATTCCTATACAAGAAATATACCCAAGCTCCCTCTTAATCTAGGGAGATCCACTTCTTTTCTACGACATAAAAGAATCTTTCATGGCTTCCATCCTTTAGAGTTATCATGACCATCATCATCCATATAACTTTCTTAGTCATTCTTATTAAATGAACATCTTCACATCTTGAAGATTATGTACCTGCACAACTTTAGATATCAAGTACAACCAAATCTATAGAAGAATGAAGTTAACCTCATAAAAATCATACAATAATGGAAGCATTAGACTTTATAAACATAATCAGCAAGAGACTTTACTTATATACTTTAACTTCTTGCCCAGGTTTTGTTACAAACTGTAAATCACATTAACAACTCAATATATTGATCTCATTATATCTAGGGCTTCAATATTTCTCTCAAATATATGACAAACTCTTTTATAACATATAGAAAACCCTAGAGACCACTATAAGAATGCATCTAAAATCATATGTTTCTCTTCCTACTAGGATTTCATACAAACCATAGATTTCATACATGAGGTTCGAAAACCAATCACAACTCAATCAACAACCTGAATAGCTTCTACTCGGGTTTGATGTAAACCATAGATTTTCATTTACTAATTCTCAACAATCAAACTGATCATAATACAATTTTAGTTTTTTAGGAATCTTTCATAAATTCGACATTTGTCAAACCATATACTAGAGAATTTAACTTCTACTAATGTTTAGCTACAAAACCCTAGAATTCACAAACAATATCATCCTAGAATATCAAGCTTTGACTAGGACTTAGTTCCAAACCCTAGGACTTATGACCATCAATAATTAGGTCAACACATATGCATATATAGGATTTTATCATCATGCATAAGCATATCATAACAATATATGTCAGGCAAGTCAACAAACACATTAAAATCATACATATAGAAAACTTGATCATACAAACAAACATATACCTAGGGATCCATTCCTAGGTCATAAGGATCTTGCTCATAAACCCTAAAGATCTATGGTTTCAATACAGAACATAGCAAACCCTAAATTACCAAAACTTCAAAGGTTTTGGATTTATGATATCACCTTTAAACCCTAACAAGTTAGGGTTTTCATAACCATACCAAAACCCCAAACATGACATCATCAAAGCATCAAACATTTTCTTTGGACTTCATCGATAACCCTAAGTAGGCTAGAGTTTCACACATTATCATCGACATACCCTTAAGTTAGGGTTTTAGAGAGAACTTCTTTAGGGTTCCACAAGAATAATTAAATATGTGAGGAGGGTAGATTTATCTAATGATGAATCACCCAATTCAAGAATATTTATGATTCAAGAGTGCCAGACACAAAATTGTTAGTAATGTAGAATATATTACCAAAAAGAATGAATATACCTTTATCATGAAGAGAAAAAAGCTTATGGTGTAAGGCATACCTTTGTTTCTTAACAAACCTTGTAACCTAATTATTTTTCTTGTGAGTCCTTCTTTCATAATCCTTGAGTATTCAGTAAGCCTTTTCTAAACAAGGAAAATACAAAGGTGATTAGTATTTAATATAAACAAACTTCTAGAAGTAAGAGAAACCAAATATAAAATATAATACACCTAGTAAGATACTTATATTTGGAAAGTGGTGAGGGCTCCCTCTTAATTCAAAATTTAGGGATAATTAAGGGATAAATTCCCTAACAAATAGGTCTTTGACTTCAGATCCTTCCATCTTGTTCTTCTTTGCTGAAACTTCTTTGGAAAAGTTTGCTTGATCCCTATTCCTCCTTTTATTTCCTGGGTTCTAAGGATAATCCCTTTCATAGTGACCCACCTTATGACAACTGTAGCATTGGCCCTTTCGACTTCTTGAAGGTTCCTTTCTTCTTGTGATGAGCGGAACAACCATTCGATATTTTGTCTTTTTCACTCTCCTTGTTGATTACTAAATATATTTAGACTCCTTCTTGACTGCATGCATTCCATCCACTATTAGGCTCGTTGCGTAAATCTTTGTTTCTCTAAACTTTTCTTTCTTTTCTTCACTTCATTCATTTGTAGGCTTCTTTACTTTTCCTTTGACTAGATCCAAAACTTTATTCTTTTCCATGGCCTGTAATTTGATGCTCCTTCTAATTTGATCTCTCCCTTTATGGAATTAGACATTGTCCTTGAACGTAGTAAACGTATTTCCTTGAAAGGTCTCTTTATATGATCCCTTGCTCAACTTCTTCAAATTCCTTTGTCTTCTTTCAATATATCTTCAACTTATCTTTTTCTGTATTCTTCACCTTAGCTCTGATACCATGTTAGAAAATTGTAAAGGAATAGATATTTTATTATACATGATAATTATTTGTGAGATTCTTGTGCTCTTATTAATTTTCTTATGTTCTTCTTTTATCTTAGTTCATCAAGCAATTACCAAAGCAATAGAAAAAAGATCAAGGACACCAGATGTATGAGGACAGTGAGGGAAAACCCCAATCTTGGGGAAAACCCAGTCAACAAATATTCCTTTAATAGTTTTCTTGAGATAATCCAAGACTCTTGAACTAGACAGAGACTTTCTCCACACCAAGTCAACACTTTTATTTTTCAGTAGATGATCACTTTCCACTACAGTCTTCGACCTAGATGCAACAACACTTCGATGTAGTAGTATCTTTGACCTAGCAACTTCGATCTTAATGTAACAGCGTAGAAGTTGAAGCACTTAGCTCTTTGACCTTGAAGTAACACTTCTACGTTGATGTTGTACTTCGATCTTGATGTCGTACTACAACTTCTTGGTGCCATAACAAAACTTCGACCTTGATGTTGTAGCTTGACCTTGATGTCATAACAGAACTTTGACCTTGATGTCGTAGCCTAGAAAATCACACGTTTGAGAGAGATCGATAACCCAAAACCTTTGATCCTTAAATTATCTTTCTTCCACTGCAACTTCGCAGTTTTCCACGACTTCTTCTAGGAGATGAAACTTGTATGAGTGATTATCCTCCAAATGAACCAAACTGCTTCAATATATAGGCTTCTGGTGAGGTCAAAATACCTTTTGTTGAGGCCAAATTGATCTTATTGGGGCCGACTTGGTGTGGAGGTGACATAAATAATTTTTTAATAAAAAATAATTCTTTTTACATGATTCAAAATCCCATGAAGGGTCTCTTTAAATGTACAGTGACTCTATTAAATTAGAATAAATCCTAGAATTCCACAATGGGGACTTTGACCTAAAACATGATGACCCAAGCATGAAATCCATGCTTTAATAAGTCATAATAATAATAAAATTTATTTTTCATTCTTTTTCATAAGTACATTTTATTATGACTGAAATACAATTATGAAGATTGAAAACAAGAAGGTTAAATTATAAGTGGAATAAAGTTTTCATATAGACTCCAATTGACACAATTCTTACATTGTTGGAAAGGCATCTATGTGTAAAATATGAAATAAATATGCCACTCTAAAGTAGCAATGTCTTACCCCCAAAAATTTCAATTGAGGCCTTAAAATTCTCCCAGAAGGTTTGAGACCCTAATTTGCCAAATTGGGTCCCACCGATAAAAATGGTCACGTGAGTTGATTCCTTGATTTTTTCTACTCTAAAGGCATCAATATGGATGAAAAACAATATAATGATCTTATTTGGATCACACCTCCCGATTTTTGGAGGCTTTTGGTCGCCAAATGCTTCTATTGAATGAGGTGAGGAAAGTTTTCCTGCATCTTCTCTTGGGTGTACCATTTAGCTTTGCTTGGAAGTTGTTCTTTCAACCCAAGCTTTCAAAGGTCATGTTTCCCTTGTCTTGTAGTTATGGATATCTTTTACAAAGTTCAATCCTCGATCAACTCTACTTGAGCATGTTGGAAAAGTAACTAGGTTCGGTCTTCATAATTGCCTACGTACTCATGTCATTATGTATTTCTTATGTAACAAAGGAAGAAAGACAAATGATTATTTTCAAGCATGGGTATCATTATTCTTTTGATTGGTCAACTTAGTCAAGCATGTTCTTCCTGCTTCTAGAGTTTTTCAGAAGTTAAGAAAGTTAATATGAATTGTATAAGACCCATTTGTGCATGTTGTAACATACAAAATAATTTATTTTTGAGTCTAGAAAGTCAAGGAACCCTCCAAGTACTAGTTGGCCCAAACAAGGACAAGTTGGCCAAAAGGAAGGTTATTCGATCCCATAGGAAGACTATAAATAAGAAGGACTTTGACTCATTTGATTCACTCACACACAACAAGTTCAATATGCAATTGAAGAATAAGAAAATGAAGTGTGAAGGGAAAGAAACTAAGGAGAATCACCTAGCGAAGGAAGGAAGAATAAAGGAAAACCTAAATCTATCCACACAAGTGAAATCTAATATTTATGGGTTTATTGTAGGATGAAGGAACATATTTGAAGCAAAGGTCAAGACCTATTGGGAGCATACTTGAAGAAGGTTCAATCTTTGTTGACTTGGAAGAATTCATCTTGTTTAAAGAAGATCTTGTTGTGGGGTTGGCTTAGTACTTGGAGGAGGTCTGACTTTGGTCATTGGGTCTTGAATGTCTCAATTTGATATGATTCTATAAGAAGGATATTGCTTGGGTTTTTCCCAAGTTGTGGTGTTTTTCCCTAGAGTGGAGCCTATATCTTGTGTCTATTGTCTCTTGCGATCTTCATGTTCATATTTTGATAATAGCATGATGAAAAATAACAAAACTAATTTAATAAAAAGCCAACAAAGTTCACTACTAATTATCATGTCAAGGAGAATAAAAAATAATATATGTTGCATTATGAGAATCATTAATCATTCAAACATACAAGGCAAGAAATGCAAAAAACTGACAAACTGAATCACACATTAACACAAGGCAACTTTATGTGGTAAAACCTTGAGAGTGTGTCAAGGAAACCTCCATGGGGCAAGGGATTGGAAATATTTATTAATTAAAAATGATTCTCCATCATTACAAGCCTCTCAAGAAATCCCAATTAATATGGGTTATTCGATTACATAACTCCTCACAATACAGTTGACTGACCGGTAACAACCAAATTAACCCATAATTACTTTATTTACATCAATTGTTGTCATTCTTTCAACAATCTCCACCTTGACAAAAATTTTCCTAATCCCTTGCCCATGCCCATTCATCATCTCTTCTATAAACAAAGAGAAGCCAAACACTATCGAAGCTTCTTTACTGTGACTGGCTTCGTGAATATGTCTGCACAATTCTCTGGTGTATGGACCTTCTTGAGAGCTACTTTTCCGCCATCGATCACATGTCTCACAAAATGGTACCTGACATCAATGTGCTTGGTCTTGCTCTAATAAGCTGGATTTGTATCCAAATGAATAACACTCTGACTGTCACAGAATACATTCACTTTCTCCTACGTCCTTCCAATGTCATTAAGTAGACCTTTCAACCAGATTGCTTCTTTACTAGAATTTGAAGCAACACTGCTTTGGTAGCGAACAAAGCAACTCTTTCTTGAAGCTTTGACACCCAAATAATTGCTCCACCTACAAGAGTAAAGACATAACCTATAGTGATGGGATGATATTTTGGGGTTTAACCAAAATCCCAATTCCCAATAATTCGAAAAGATGAAACCACTTCTAATTGCTCCTCTCCAGAAACCGATCTATCTTGCGCTGCACACTGGCTAAACAATCACATAAACAAAAACATGATATAACAATTACACAATATATAGATCGTCATCGACCTTGGAATGATCGATGTTGATTGACAAGCTCACAACACATGCATATACAGCTCACAACACATGCATATACAAATAACACTCGAACAGGCTTTCATAGATTATATAAAACAGTTACAAAATTAAGGCCTTTCAGCCTTAAAGAACGAACTCACGCTGAGCTACATCTTGACCACTCACAAATTTCCTCACAAAATAAGATATCTCACACACCCTATCACATTGCCTTTATATAAGAATTTTAGGAAGAATTTTAGGAAGGATCAATCCTATCCTCTCCGGATTTTCTCCACAAAAGTTGCATGCATGCACACTTTAAATCTGCTTTTCTGTTTTAAAACAGGCTTTTCTCTATTCTGATCCTCTGGTTTTCTTTTTTGCTGGTTGCTCCTGCATCAGACTCCCGAGGCACAAAAATTTATGACCTCCTGGTCATATGCTTCTGCTGGTCTTTAGCAATTTTATCCACTGCATTCCTTCATTGCAACCAACCTCTGCAGTAACAACCTCCTCTGTTACACGATACCTCACCAAGC